>JAJOOH010013396.1:0-38453 GCA_029582605.1 Solanum gracilifrons
ATATATAAAGAGAACCTTATGCCCGCCTACGTGGCGCCACCACAAGCCATGATTCTCTTTTAATTTATGTTATTTTCAAAACTAGCCTTCCCCTTTCATGGAAATTAGTGACTTTTATGAAAAATTGTGACTTTTATGAAAAGTTGTAACTTTTATGAAAAATTGTGACTTTTATGAAAAGTTGTGAGTTTTATAAAGAATTGCGACTTGTATGAAATGTTGTGACCTTTCCGAAGGGTTGTAATTTTTCCAAAGAGTTGTGACCTTTCCAATAAGACACAATAATCATTTTTTTCACACTATCATTTGTTGTCTATAAATAGAGGACTACACTGTGCATTCAGTGGACTCGATTTCTTTCATGTTGTTTCATTCTATTGTTGCATATCCTAGTATGTTTTTTAACGGTCATTAATTTATGTTTATATTATTAATTGTTGTTTTTGAGTATATGTTTTAAACTTTGTTGTTTATGTTTATGCAAAGTTATTATTATAATATTTGTTTGTACAGATTAAATAACAAATGTTAATTGAATATTCAAGCAAGTATTCTCTACTAAAATTGTTGAAGGTACAATAAAAAAATCTCTTACAAATCTCTATTTTTCTTCATCAACAACGTTATTCCTTCACATACAAGGATGTGATTTTGTGTTCTTTAGAAAATCCTCTGAGAGTTAATAACTTTGCATGCCCATATTTTTTGGTTTTTTATGTTGTTATTTATTTTTACTAAATTTTTATCAGTGGATATTGTGAGTACTTTAAGGATTGAAAGTTGATTGAAGTGTTAGTCAATTTTTTGAGGCATCTTATTTCAAAACATAGGAACTTTTTCTGGTTATAATGATTAGTTATCATAATTGGATATCTCATAGTTTACTCCCTTTAATGTATGTTTTTTCTCACTATTTTGTTGTCTCCTTAAAATTGTATTAATTATTTTTTGTTTGGTATGTATATGATCTCAGTTGGACAAAGCTTTTCGTCCTTTTAATGTTTTTCTTTTTTTCCTTCTCATTCAACTCTTCTAAATATTTTTGGTGTGAGTTATAACTATTTTCGGCAAGCATAATTTGAAGAATATGAAACAAAACATACTCTAAATAAAAGTAATATCTTAATCTACAAAAGATATGTCTATTAACATAGATTTGTTATCCTTCATGTTCCAAGTCATATTTGAGGTTAGACTCATTTTTAATTGTTTTAATGTTCGAGAATATTTCTTTAACATGAGTCTAGAATCCAACACTTTTATTTATGTGTACTTTCATAATGCAACAATTATACATAATTATTTCTGAAAAAATTGTCAAGTTGCATTGATGAAACATCTAGGAGGGTCTTCAGCAGTTTAATGAAGAATGAGTTTTTATAAGGGTCATCAATATTATTTTGTTGTTGTTTCAAATTTATTTTTCACCTTCTATAAAGTAACAAAGTAATAATAACGAAAAGTGGTGAATATTTGACCTCACACAAGTAGATTGTCTCTAAAAAGAATTATTTATGTTATTGCGGTGTACATTTTTTAACTGTCTTAACTTATTTATAACTAATATTGATTATCGAAAGCTTTCACATAATTTTTTTTACCCAAGGAGTTATTCTTATCATAAAATTATCAGATTCTATATTTTTCATGTATAAAAAAAATAGAAAAAAGTGATGTTTAATCACTACATAAAAACATCACTCAATTTTAACAAGACAATTATATCATTAAACTTATGATATGATAAATTATGTAAAAGATAAAAATGATTAGATATCAAAATATTTTTAATCATTAATTACATATTTACAATTCTTGAATTTACTTTTTTTTTTCTTCTTATAACAGTTGATTATTGAAAAGGTTACCTAGTACAAATATAATACATGAGCGTAGTTTGTGTGGACCCCCACGCACGTGAATTCTTCTTTTATCGTAGGGATGTACTTTTAAGTTGCTCAGAAAATCTATCCCTTGCTTGATAAGAAGAAAGAGGAAAAGATAATACCATTGTACGTACACATACTGTAAACATCCATGTTTATGCAGAAGCTACATATTAACTTAGCCAGGTCCTGGCGGGGTCTGGCGGCCCTGCTGATGGGGGGAGCAAACCTTCTTTGTGTGTGTGTCAGGAAAACAATACTAGAAACTAAAAAGGTAAGGGAACTAGACTAGAAAAACTAGGAGATCCAAGTTAGCATATTGTGTCTTCTGGTATGGGAGAAATCACTAGTTAAGAACAAATGGAAGAAATTGTGTGTAACAACCAGTAGGCAAGTAAGTAAAATCATTCAGTTGTTCATATTAAGTATCTATACTTGTTCATTATGAAATCGATAATATCATTGTACGTACACATACTGTAAACATCCATGTTTTATGAAGAAGCTACAAATTAACTTACTCAGGCCCAAAACGGCCCCCCACCCCTCTCTAACCCCTTAACACTATAAATATACCCATATTTTTTCATTTAAACCACAAATTCACAAACTATTTCATTAACATCTTATCAAATCTCTTAATTTTCAATCTCTCATAAATTAATAATAATTATTTTGTGATATTGACTTGGAGTTTGGATTTCAGAGATTTATTTGAAGTAAATCGGAAGCTTCAATTGACATCTCTCAATTCCGGCTTTGGTTATACGTCTATTTTTACGTAGACATTCGGTGCAAGGACCTATTGAATTTAATTACGAAAATGAATTAGATCATGAGATTTTAAATATATGTTTTACTAATTTTGAGGAAGAATTAGATGAGGAAGCAGAAATAAATGAGGAAAATGATGAGACCCCTACCCCTATTAGTCCGGCTACCGAATTACTGGAACAAGATGAAGTTCCCGATTTACCTACTTTTTCAAAGAACGTTGTACGTGTTAAAAGATCTTTAGTATGGAAATTTTTGGTACAAAATGAGGAAAAACTACTGTTACTTGCACGAAATGTAAATTGACCATGAAACATGTAACTACGGGTACACAAGGGGGAACGGGACGACTAAGAACATTTGAGAAACTGTAATAAAGAATTTGCTCGCCTAGATGATATAGAAAGGGATAATAGAAATGGAATACCCATACTTGAAAATTCTATGGGAGTTGGAGGTTCTAATATGGTTCAAAGTGTATTAAATATGACTAACCCGGCTGGCCGAAGCACACACCACACATATAGTAAAGAAAAAGATCGTACAGAATTAGCTAAAATGGTTGCTGTTTGTGGTTTGCCTTTTTCATTTCCTTCACATCCTAGTTTTGTTCATTATATTCGGGAATTGTATAACCAAAATTATGAAGGTATTCCAAGAAGTACAATTAAAAGTGATCTTTTTAAATATAAAAAAGAATATTGCCATTTTCTTCGTTGTTTATTATGATGGTAGATTTTCTATTACTTCTGATATGGGACGTAGTCCTAATGGTAATGATTATTTTACAATTACTGTCCATTGGATTGACTATGAATGGAACATTGTGATGACCCGGAAGGTCATTTTTGGAAATTTTGAACTATTCGTTTAACTTAAGTTAATTAATCGATAGTTAGTGGGTTAAAGTGATCATTTATTAAAGACTCTATACCACTTGACCATGAGTTAAAGTGAATTAAATTATTTGGGGTTTAATATTTGGGTCATAACTGAAAAAGGAAAAGAAGAAAAGGGCGTAGGGTTTCGGCATTCGCGAGTCTCGATCTGCTTCAGGTACTGCATTAAGTGCTCTGTATGCTCTTCATTAATTTCTACATATGTATATGTGTGGAAATAATAATATATTAGGTAGGAATATGGTGATTTGCTTCGTATGTTTGTAGATTAGATAAGTGCAGTGTATCCTTTTGTTTTACCATTAATTCTTTACCAATTATGGATTGATATTAATGGAGTGATGATTGGGCAATGATTCTTTTTTTTTAAATTAATCATTGGGAATTAAGAATGGCGTATACAGTATGTCACTGTAAGTTGATTAAATTGTGCGGTACCGATTGTAAGTTTTTTTTATTTTTTTTAATTATCGTATTATGAATCAATTGTTAATATATTGGTTGGGTGATTTGATTTTAGACAATTTGATGTATATTGCTGAACATTGAAAAAGAGAAAAGACAAAATATTTGTCATAAATAGAAGGATAAGGTGAATGAAAATTGGTAGTTGTTCAACATGAGTCTTGAAAAAACTGTGTGACTAACTTTAATGAAAAGTTGATAGGTAATGATTGCTACACTATGTGTGGTTAGCAATTAGGAATTTGAATTGGAGATACAGTGAGGACGTATGTCTTCATAGGTTCAGAGGTGGTGTCTTTCCATGGATGATTGGTAGTTTGGCTTAATCTCTTATTATTATCACATTATGAGTTAAGTTTTGGCATATTAAGATAGGTAATTAAATATTAGATCTATCGTATCATATAAAATACCATTCAAATTATGATATTGGAAAATAATTGAAACTTAGCCCTAAGCTTAAAACTTAGGAACTTGATTATAGATTTGGGTGATCGTATGGGTCTAGGCTAAACCTATAGTAATATGGATGTTGTTAGTTTCAAAATCTTATTGTGACTATGTACTTGAATAGATTGCATTGATTTGGAAGCTCAATGAAAAGGGAAGGCTCAAGTCCTGAAGTGAATTCTTGATCGATTGAGGCAAGTGGATTTCTAAACCCTTGTTAAGCGTATGGAATTCGTGTATTTCCTTGTGGTATATGCTTGGGAGTAATGTGATCAATTGTTTGTGTGATGTGTTGAGAATTGTTTGAAAGATTTGTTGCAGTTGTATCATGATTGTGTTGTTGTGAATTGTGCAATGTTATGAAAATGGTCATCTCCTCATTATTTGTGTGAACATATCATTTGCATTGTTCTGAGACATGGTTGTGATAAGTGTTATGTGCATTGAGAAAGAATAAGAAATTAAAGAGGATGTACCATTTCGAGGGACGTATCGGGCGCCGCGATGGATACTATATTTCGAGGGACGTGTCGCGCGCCGCAATGAATATTATATTTCGAGGGACGTATCGCGCGCCGTGATGGATGCATGGACAGATATGTCCCCCATGGGTCCCGGACTGAGGGACAGCGGGTGTGTATCATTAGGTCAGACATGCATCACTATACTTGACATTGCATTTCATTTCATTGCACATTTTTATTATTGATGAACTTGATCTTGTGTGTTGCTGATCTTGTGAGTGCCTTTCTGTGAAACTTGTTATTGATGAATATTGAGTTGTTATTGAGAATATATAATTTGTTAGAGTGTTGTTGTTGAGCTGTATACTTTGTAAACTGTGAATTGTTAGGTTGGGTTGGTTTTATGCAGGTTATAGTTATGGAGGTTAGGATGGGTTGTAAGGAGTACCCGTATTCTGTTCCCTTAACTTGTGTTTAGAGGTTTGCTTGTTGAGTACCGTGTGGTTTGGTACTCACCCCTTGCTTTTACAATCTTTTGTAGGTTACGAGCTCGGATCGTGATACCTTCCATTCTCTTCGTTTTCGAGGCTTTCTGTGGAGATCTGAGAGGTAGTTGTTTGTCATCTCAGCGAACCTTCTTACTCATGTTTATGATTTTGTTTTTACTTGAAAGACAACGTCATTTGAGACTTGCGTATTTTATTTCAATTCTAGTATTTACATTAGAGGCTTGTGCACGTGACAATCAGGTTTTGGAGGTTGAATTAAGTTGGCTTGTTTTCGTAATAGTAATTGTTATTGAACTTTACTTTATTTCCGCACTTTATCGAAATGATTTGGTTTTAGGCTGACTTGTCTTGGTGGGATATGACGAGTGCCATCACATCCATTTTTGGGTCGTGACAAACATGCAAAAACGAATATTAGGGTATAAATATGTTGAAGAAACTAAAATCGGTTCTTATATAGCAACAAAAATAAGCTCTATTTTACAATTTTATAGAATATGTGATAAAATAATGAGTCACTTTAGATAGTGCTTCTAATAATTTAAAAGCAATTGATTATTTAAAATGTAGACTTTATTGTCCAATTGATATTGATTCTTTTTCATATTAAGTGTGCCGCACATGTGCATAATTTGATAGTAAAAAATGGTATTTCTCAATTTGGCATTTTTTGTGAAAAAATTAGACTTGCTTGTAATTGAATTTTTAAAGCTAAAGTAAAAGCTAGAATTACAGAATTTAAAAATCGTTATAAAGAATGTGGACTTGCATATAGAAAAGTTCCAAAAGAAGTATGCATTATATGAAATTCTTTATTTGAAATGCTTGAAGTTGCTTATATTTATCAAAAGCCGGTACAATTAGTTTTTAATGCTCATAATGCGGACCCGAATTTAACAATTGGCTATGAAGATTGGGAAAATACAAAAGAACTTATTGAATTTTTAAGTGTTTTTTATAAAGTAACAAATGCTGCTTATGGTCAATATTATCCAACTATTTCTTCTGTTTTAGTAAATATTTGTGTTATTTCATCTGAATTTGCAAAATATAGAGGAAAATATCGATTTGAAGATTCACTTACTTTTATGATTGAAAAATTCAAAAAATATTTTTTCCCTATCCTCAAATCTATTTGACTGCTACTAATTCAACCCAAATTACAAATTAAAAGGCGTTGAAAGAATGGTTGAAAAGATTTATGCAAATTTAGAAATTAAAGATGATGAAACTCCTAGTGTTGAAGATTGTAAAAGTAGCATATATACAAAAGCTAGAGAGTTATATAATACATATAAAGCTATGAAAAAAAATATTCCAATAGTTGAACCTCCATCTTGTAGGCCTAGAAGTGATGATACAGATGATTGAATGGATAATTATCTTGAGCTTGAATACTCTACTAATAATGATTTTGATTTATATTTCAATCAGGCACGGGAAAAGATTAGGCATGAAAAAGGACAACTTCAAGTTCAAATATTAGTATCCGACCCTTGCTAGGGTTGTTCGAGATGTGCTAGCGATTCAAGCATCATCGGTCGCTTCAGAGCAAGCCTTTAGTGCGGCGAGATTTATGATTGGAGATCGTCGATATTCATTAACAAAGGATAGTTTGAAAATATCGGTGTTGTTTCGAGATTGGGTCAACGCCGAAAGAAGAAATACCGGACTACCACAATTAAGTAGCCAAATAGAAGACGAAATAGATGAAATATTTGGTGATAATAGTGATGATGGCATGGAAGAAATGAAGAAGAACGACAAATACAAGTTTCAAAAAATGTTTATTTTGAAATGATACAAAAGTTACGAAAAGATTTTAAAAAATGTTTCAATTGTTAGTAGTTAGTACAATAATTAATATTCAATACCTAGATTATGTACTATTGTACTCTTTGTCTCTTTCTAATATTTGTATTGTACAATTTATTTATTTGAATAAATATACGGCTATTTGCCTTGATTTTCTTTTAAAATAGTCTTTTATATTTAATCCAAGTCATTTTACAAATTTAATTTTCAACTATTTTAATATTAGTTTAAACTTTAATATAACATTGAATTTTAAGATTTAAACTTTAAATTCAATATAAAGTTTAAACTTGTTTAAAGTAAATTTTAAACTTTAAATTCAATATAAACTTTAAAGTTTAAAGTTTAAACTTAAATTCAATTGAAACTTTAATTTACTTTAAAGTTTTAAATTGATTTTTTTAAATAATATAATATTATTAATTAATAATATAATATTATATAATAATTAAAGTTAATAAAAAAATAAAAAAAATTACCGGTACACAATGATCCAGTAAGAACCGATTTCGATCCGGTCCAAACCGATTCCTATCCTGTAACTAAGGGATCGGGCTGAACCCTTGGAAATTTTCGGTAAAACCGGTTCCGGTAAGACCCGATTCCGATAAATAAATCCGATAACAACGACCGTTCCAGTAAAACCAGTCCTGTTGATCCGGTCCTGTCCAATTGTCAGCCTTACTGTAAACATCCATGTTTTATGAAGAAGTTACAGATTAACTTACCTAGGTCCTGGCGGGGTTCTGGCGGTCCTGCTAGTGGGGGGAGGGGGGAGCAAACCTTCTTTGTGTGTGTGTCAGGAAAATAATATTGGAAACTAAAAAGGTAAAGGAACTAGACTAGAAAAACTAGGAGATCCAAGTTAGCATATTGTGTCTTTTGGTATGGGAGAAATCACTAGTTAAGAACAAAGGGAAGAAATAGTGTGTAACAACCAATAGACAAGTAAGTAAAATCATTCAGTTGTTCATATTAAGTATTTATACTTGTTCATTATAAATCGATAATATCATTGTACGTACATATACTGTAAATATCCATGTTTTATGAAGAAGATTAACTTACCCAGGTCCTGGAAGCCCCACTGGTGGTCCATTATACATTTCAAAGGGATATGCCATTCTTCCCAAATCCAACAAATTAAAAAGCTAGTGTCTATTTTGTATATATATATATATGGCACCCCTTAGGGCAGCATTCTAATTTTCACACAACATTTTTATTTGTCTTTTATCTTTTCTTTTTTTTAAATTTGTTTCCTATTTTTAAATTGATATTTTTTAAAAACTGAAAGTATTTAAGTCTCTAACCCAATCTATCACCTCTCCTTAAAAAAATTTCTTAAATTATTATACATTTAAGTAAATGGAAGATGAAAAAACAAAAAAACTTTTCATTTCTTATAACTGTTTATAAACTTTGCCTATAAATTAAAAAAGATTTGAGCATTCATAACCAACAATGGACTTCATGATTTCACTTCTTCTTCTGTCGTTTCTTCTACTTCTTCACATTTATCAGTTTATACAAAAACAAAAAATTAAATTTTTTCTGATTTGTACACTTTTGTTAGAAGTGAATGTCAACATTTGATACTATATATCTGTTGGCATACATAATTCTATTCCATCAAAAAAGAAAGAGGAAGAGGAAGAGAAAGATTGAATATATTGGTGTAAGAAGAAATGTTATACAACAAATGATTCTTCTCAAAATAAAAGACTTTTTGAAAGAATGTTACACTATAATTCCTCCTACATGTTGAGAAAAAATTTATTTGATTGAGAAATTTATAAGAAGGGTGATTAGTGTTAAAATGCCAAAGAAGAATTATTTAGAAGAATTATCTATTTATGGAATTCAAATTAAATTAGGAGAAGAATAAGAAAGAATTATTTAGAAAAAAAATCAGTCTATTTATGAAATTCATATCAAATTAGAAGGAGAATAAAAAAAATATTTTATAATTTGAAAAGGAGCCAAAAATAGCGCTGACGTTATTTATTTTAACTTATTTATTCTACTAATTTCCTTTTTTTTTATCACAAATACTTTCCTCATTTATTTTTTATTTATGTGTCTTTAATTAAAATTTATATCTTTAACATTAAATCTCTTTATATTTATATTTTAATATATGGATGAGACATCGTCGGATACAAATTTGTTTAGTAATATTCAATGACACAATTGATTTTTATCAAATGTCCAAAAAATATTTAGTTAATGGGATCATTTCATTATTTATGATTATTAAAATAATTAAAACCTTATATTTATTCGTATTATAATAAAATGAAAGCAAAAAACTATTTCAAAGTATTTCCAATCATATATATAAAAAATATGTAGATACTACTTGACGGTGCAACAATTTTCAAACTATGAATAAGATATTTGTTATTTGTCCTTTTTTTATAAAAAAAATGGCCTTTTCTCTAATTTTAGAAGACTAAAACTTTTACTTCACAATTTTATATTTGAAATAATTATATTTAATTTCTTTTATTATTAATGTTATTAATCTCTTTTTCTACATTTCTTAATTTCATCATTATTATTATTTATATCACTCATTTTCCTTTTTTTGTTCTTTTTATCTTCCTTTATTTATTTGATCAATACAAGAGTTAGCTAGGCCACTTTTCCGAATGATAGAAAGAGTCGCTTAAAGCTATGCTCAAACAAACTTATACCGATGCATGAGCTGAGGCCCCCATGCCCCGCCGACCCTCCGAAAAAGTAAGGGCTCATAGGGAGTCAGAAGCAAGCAGAGTAAAAGGCGGGTAAACTCAAGAAATCTATATATTTATATAAAGTTGGATAGCAAAAATGACACCTCTTTTTGGCAGTATTACCATTTTTATTTTTTTTGTCAAGTTCTTCAATATTTTTTAAAATTTATTTAATCTTTAATATCTGTCAAAAGAATTCCTCGTTTTACCTTCTATTTTTATAATTTTCTACAAATCCTAATTTATTTATCCTTTTTATTATCATAATTTAACATTATACTTTTTATTTCTACAATTTGATAAAAATAAAATATCTAATTTATCTCTCTTTTACTTATTACCATAAACGTTTTATTTACTATAATTAATTACTTTTCCTTAAATTTCTTTTTTTTACCTCTTTTTTAATATAACTTTCTAAAAAATCTAATTTATTTATCTTTTTATTATCATAATTTAATATTATACTTTTTATATCTACAACTTTCTAAATATAAAATATCTTATTTATCTCTCTTTTACTTATTACCATAAACGTTTTTTCCCATTACTTTTTGTCTCAATCAATTTCATTAAATTTATTGCCATAAAAATTAGCAGAAAATTAAAAATATTTTTTCTATTTCATCACTAATACTATTAATTAATTAATTTACCTAAGACACTTCCTCTTCCTTCTCTCTATCCCTTCCGTTTTATTAAAAAAAAATACTTTTTAACTTTTTAAATTGAAATAAATTTCAATCACATTTATTTCTTATTAATTGAGTTTTACTAATCTATATATCTATGTATAAAGTTGAATAACAAAAGTCTGACGTGACACCTCTCTTTGGTCAGGATTACCATTTATTTTTTTCGTCAAGTTTTTGAATTTCTTTTAATTCATTTACTCTTTAATATCTGCCAAAAAAAATTAAAAAAATATTTAAAATATCTTATTTATCTCTCCTCATTATTACTACAATTTATTATTTTTATCTCTCTTCACCATTACTATAGTTAATTACTTGTCCTTAAATTCCTCTTTTTACCTTCTATTTTTATAATTTTCTACAAATCCTAATTTATTTATCCTTTTTATTATAACAATTTAACATTATACATTTTATTTTTACAATTTTCTAAAATTAAAATATCTAATTTATCTCTCTTTTACTTATTACCATAAACGTTTTATTTACTATAATTAATTACTTTTCCTTAAATTTATTTTTTTACCTTTTTTTAATATAACTTTCTAAAAAATCTAATTTATTTATCTTTTTTATTATCATAATTTAATATTATACTTTTTATAGCTACAACTTTCTAAAAATAAGATATCTTATTTATCTCTGTTTTACTTATTACCATAAGCATTTTTTCCCGTTACTTTTTGTCTCAATCTGTTTCATTTAATTTATTGCCACAAAAATTAGCAGAAAATTAATTTTTTTTTTTATCACTAATACTATTAATTAGTTAATTTACCTTAGACCCTTCCTCTTCCTTCTCTCTGTCTCTTCCGTTTTATTAAAAAATACTTTTTAACTTTTTAAATTGGCAAATCGGTTACAAACCTTTTTAACTTCCATTCTTCTTTATATTTTCATAAAATATAAATAATTTTATAGCTTCTCATTTCTACCAGAAATTCATTTACAAGCTTATTCTTTTTAATTTTACACTTTTTCTTCTGAGTTGCAGAAGCTTGAATTTTCTTGTGACAAAAATGGAGGAAATTGATGGGCTAATTTTTTCAAGGAAGCCATGATTTAAAGTCATTTGATCTGCTACACCATACAACACAAGGTATCAGTCTTAATATTTGAAAAAATTGTGCTTCACAGATTTGAAAATCCACCCCGAAGAAGAACAGTAATATAGAAGCGGAGGATTCAAGATTTCAACGTCCAGACTTTAAGGATAGAACTCACTGTGCTTTTAAAATTATGGTTCAAAATATATTATTTGTTGAAAGTTGAGTGTTTTTTTCATGTGTTACGTCTCGGAGATATTAGTTTCAGCTGAATGCCA
This sequence comes from Solanum gracilifrons, assembly GCA_029582605.1. Lineage (NCBI taxonomy): Eukaryota > Viridiplantae > Streptophyta > Magnoliopsida > Solanales > Solanaceae > Solanum > Solanum gracilifrons. Next base: position 12,020 of record JAJOOH010013396.1, read on the forward strand.
AATAGTTACGCTTAGGGTCTACACATGATATACAAGGCAAAATATATCCAATGTTATTCCACAAGTGGGATCTGGGAAGGGTAGTGTACGCAAACCTTACCCCTACCATGGGAAGAAGGTAGAGAGGATGTTTTCAAAATGCCCTCTATATTAATTATTTATTAGTTAAGGGTGTGACCTCCTCATCCACTCTGCTACTATGGGCGACAGTTTACCTCTAATGATGGAAGTTACTACTTAGATTTGTTTGAAGGTCAGCACGAATCGAACATCAAGAAACCCACCAGAAAACTCTGGTTCTGCTGTTAATGTAGCACCAAGATGGAGTGGTGTTTACACTGTTATGCAGTGCGTACTTTGCAGCCTTTAAGGACATGTAGCTTGGGAAGGTTTTGCAATCTCAAGTATTACCTGGAAATAATTCTCCTCAAAATTATTTATCTTCTCCCGCCAGAATATAGGATCTTTGTGCATTGGAGACCAATCAAGAAGGACTTCCTGCTTGTACTTGTCAAACGAACTCAGCTTTTTGATGTTTTCCTTCAATCCTTGTTATAGTTGATTCAGAGCGTCCAAAAGATCCTGCAGAGATGATAAATACTTTTTCATTCTACAGCAGACACAGTAACATGATTAACTATCATCATAGTAAATACTAATACATCGCACCTCATGGTCCTATTATTCTCGCCCTTTTTGCCCATCCACTTTGCTTCACTGTTTCTTTACTCTACAATGGACAACCTTCCTTCTATGAAATATTTCCACAACTATATTGAATCCCCTTTCAAATGTTTGCAAGCCCAGTAATTGCAGGTTTGGGCGGTGTTAGTTCGAAGTTGATATGAAGTTTTGGTGATTTAACAAACTTATCGATCTAATAAGGAATCAGATCCTTGTTATTGGGACTGCTGACAGGGAAATGAATGAATAAACTTAGTGTGAGGAATATTTGTGTGTAATCATCAAAAAGGGGGAAAATGTTATATTCTGGGTGTTTTGATGATCCTCACAAATGCAGGGACCTGGTCCATGGCAGAGTGCTCTCGTCTAGATACAAATGGAGTACAACTATAAAACTGTCATGTCAGGTGGTAGGTGAAAAGTGCAGTGTCCTACACCAATAGGAAGAGCGGACGAGATTGTATGCTTCAGTGTCTCACAAATGCAGGGACCTGGTCCCAGACAGAGTTCTCTCGTCCAGATCTATAATGGGGTACAACTGTAAAGTTGTCGTGTTAGAGGTTGGGGACGCGTCAGCGTACTACACCAATCAGAATGGACAAGGGTGTTTGTCCAACGGGTAATAACTCTTTATGGTTGATATTTTCAACATGACAAACACCATATTAAATTCATTCATCCTAAGAAGTAAGTCAGCCAGCAAGCCTTTTCAAGAACCCACAAAGAAGTTTGCAAGGGACCTGGTCCCTGCAAGACTGCGATATGAAAAGGTGACAAGACAGCTGTCAGAAAAGCTGCCACCTCTGATGTGGTAGGTGCACAACTTTTCTAAACAGCAGGCCTTCAACCAATAGGATTGTTTCAACGAGTTTGTGTTGATTTATATTATCTCTTTCCAAAATACACAAACTCGAGATTTGGCAAACTAAATTTGGATTTTCTCTCAAAATTCATAAGCTTGAAAAAAAGGTCATCTTCAAGGAAGAACATTGCTCAACTCAACAAAGGGACCTGATAGAGTAAAGAAGAGTCTTTGTTGTACTTAGAGCTTTGTGTCTCATGTACTTACATTGTAAATCTGATCCTAATCTATAAAGGATTCAAATCTTGTTTCAGTTTCTAAAAGTCTAAGTCATCTAGAGTTAGGTGATTTAGTGGGCAACATTGTTGTTGCTTAGTCAAAATCTAAATTGTTCAGAGGGTGGTGGTTTAGTGGGTGGTGTGGTATCCGCTTAGAAAAATCTATATTAATCGGTGAGGGTTAGTATAGTGGGCAGTGTTATATCTTCTCTGGCTCAGCTAAGTGATAGGAGATATTGCTTAGTGTGGAGATTAGCAGGCTAATCTCATTTTGTAAACTGACTTTTACTTTTGCTTGGAGAAGATTAGTGGAAGCAGTTTGAAAAGTCATGTTGAGAACAAGGAGGTTTCCACGTAAAGTTACTTGTCAATCTTTACTTTCAGCATTTGTTCTTTACTGTCTAATATTGTAACTGTGTTAAGGATCTGGTCCCATCGACTAAAGTGGATGCATACATTCCAACAAGTGGGATGGAAGAAAAATATAGAAGTGGAAACTCTAGGAGCATAGACAAACGTGTGCACAAAGACACTCCACCACGCCTGCCAGAACATCGTCAATGGTAGTGATTTTCTTCTTTGAACTTGAGGCATCTCCATTTGCATCAGCACCATTCTGACCTTTTGACCTAGCACTGGCGTTGTCATTAAGGGGACCGCAAAGTTATTAGTTCATTTATCATTCTAACATTCTCTCTCTTTTGATATCATTGAGATCATAACCTAATTACCTCACTGTCAAAGATAGAATCTTACAGCTCTTCTCTTGTATGAACCAATTACCTTTCCACAGCATTAATCTGGAAAACAAAACTCATCTTTAGAAAAGTTGAATGTCACGGACAGAAAAGGATACATAATCTTCACTGATTTATAAAAATAACAGTTTAGAAGAGACAAAAAAAAAAGAGGAGAACATAGGACTCCGATGTACAATTAGTGTCACCCTTTTCGAAAACCTATATATATGTGTGTATTTGGTGATTCTATTTATCATTTCAATATCACCTTATTGACAATTTCTGGTCATTATGATCAATAAACTCAATGCTTTCTTCAAGGGCAATAAAATAGCTACAGGGAAAGAGGGTGCATGCAAATTGCAATCCTTTGCTACAAATTAAAGGAAGCGAAAGAAAATAGTATCTACATGGCAAGTGTAAATAAAGGACATCAACCCTTGCAGCATTCAGAGAAAACGGAACAAAAGTTAAAAATGGGTTGAAGAATATTGCCTGAGGAAAGGTAAGGTTCATAGGTATCTTCGTCTGCAAGACTCTCATCATGGAATAGTTTTGCTCTTTTTGGGTTTGCTGCCAAGAAATAACCATTACATCAGTCCACTTACCAAAAGAATCTCTAAGAGTAACAAATTCTCTACTTACCTGTAAGCATTTCATCAATCAAAGACAAAACATATTCCACGGTTTCTTCCTTGAAGATGTCATGTAAAATGGTAACAAAGACGCGGACATAACCTGGACTATCCTGTAATAGTGGTATCCATTTTATAATAGTATCACCAATTGAGAGTCTAAGACCATGATAAGACAATCAAAAGCTTGAGAGCTTGACCAAGCACCCAAAAACGAAATCTAAGAATACGGCCCATTTCCCACATAAGCCCCATGAAAAAGCCTGTAACTTGGGAATAGCTCAATAGTGTAAAGAACACTCACACTACATTTTGATGATGCTGATTATAGATGACTATTTCAAGGTAATAAATGAACTTCTTGAAATGAAGATACCAACGACAATAACAAGTCCAAAAGAATTAGACTATCTATACATGGGAGTCAGAAACTTGACTAATAAGGTGAGGCTAGTGATGAACAATTTTTATCTTCCCAAATAACAGCTAATCCATGTATTCACTGGCATGCAAAATGTAAAACTTATACTACCACAAGTGGACCTATTCCTAACCTAATTTAGAAGAAGTCGGCCTAAATACAAGAGGAATTAGGCAGAAAGAAGTAGTTGAAGTACCAGACGCAAGAATTCGACTTTGTAGGAAACCAAAATGTAAGTCATAGCTAAAGACAACTTGTGTTAGAAACATTACATCATCCAGCAACTGGGCTTTGTAACTTTCTGCCTTCTTGTCATAGCGCCTCAACAACTGCAAGCCTGTTCCAGTGATCAGCTTTGTAGTCATGTATGTCTCCCATGGGATATCCCTCCCCAAAACCTAAGGAAACAGAAGGATCCACAATGTTATTGCACAATCACCAGTGCTAAAAGACTCAATTCATCACTATTCTTTCAGTTTCTTTTTCTTCCTGCACTCCCATTTCCCCAAAACCAAAAGATAAAGCCACGTTTTTGTTTATTTATAGGTGATGTACGTAGTTGGTAAACTAGAGAAAAGATAAAGAAAAAGGATGTTCCACAGCTCTTCCAGGACAGGCCACAAAAAAAACCTGACAGCAACAAATTCTTTCTCCTTCTCAAAATAGATGCCTTATCCAATCTATTTAAAAAAAATGGCAACCAAAAGTATCTTTATAATTATCCATCATTGTATGCATAGAATTCTTTCCACTTAGTGTTTATTGATGTAGACATACTACTCCAAACTTTCTCAAAAAGTAAATGGAAACAACAGCAACTAACTGCTAAGACTAAGAGCCTAGATCCTGTGTTGCATGTTTACTATGATGGCGATTGAAAGTTATAGTCCAAGCTAGTTATCAGTTACAAAAACTGTATGTTATTTCATGTCCTTATGTATAATGTAGCTTCTTTATCGTGCTTATACATGTGATATTACCTCCTCCGTAGTAAGCTCCACGTTCTCCGTTGTCATTGTGAGTATGCCCTTCAAATCCGCAATTTGTTTTCTTCTTACCAAATAGCCAGAGTACGGATTGTTCTTCCTCTATCATGTATAGATTCCACAGAAATATCTCAAAACCCGACAGGTCATAGATTCCACAGTACATTTAAAGATGCCAACTAGAAACGGGATAAATAAACTTATTACTAGAAATCAAAATGAATATGACAACAGATTATACAGAAATGAAGCTAAAAAGAGAACACTTTCTAAACCTACTATCAACAAATTAATGTCATCAAGCTATCTTAGTGAATAATCACAAGTCAACATCACTGATCCAAACAAACTTTGAATAAGAAACAAACCCAGAAAGCATAACAATCACTTCAACCATGATAACTTTCAAGCTAATTAAGTTCACTACTTCAAGACTCAAAACTTTATTCCCATAAACAATCACCAATGAAAGAAATAAGCAATACCCAATTTCCCCCCAGCCAAGCCAAAATCTAAGATCCAAAACTATATTAGTCAATCAAACCTAAAACCCAGAAAAGCTATAATAGTCAATCAAACATAAAACCAAGAAAATTCTGCCTATTTGGGCAAGCAAGCATACATTAACAAACACAAATTATGACTGATTGAATCACTTCAATCACACCATTATCAAAACATTTCAAGATTCAAACTTAACTCAATCACCAAAGAAAGAAATAAACAATACCCAATTCCCCCCATCCAAGCCAGAATCAAAGCTCCAAAACCACAATAGTCAATCTAACATAAAACCCACAAAATTCTGCCAAATGGGGCCAGCATACATACATTACCAAACCCAAAAAATCACAAATTATCAAAATCACTTCAATCACACCATTATCAAAAACACTTCAAGATTCAAACTTTATCCCTCCTACCAAGTAAATCCAAGATCCACAATCACAATGGTTGATTAAAGAGATAAACCCAGAATTATTATGTCCATATACATGAGATTTACACTGAAATTAACAGAAAAGAGAGAGAGATAAAAAGATACCGTATCACGTGGAGTGTCATGACTATACACTGACTGGTGCATTATGAGACAATCAATCTTTAAATTACGCTGCAGAAACTTGTGCGCGCAAGTAGACAACTGCATATACGTGATCAGTTAGGTTATACGGCAATAGAATCTGTCGAATATGTTCATGCATGCAAACTAAGGCTCATTTTCAGTGCAATAAACTATAGCAAGTAGGACACTTTGCAGTCAACAAGATATAATACAGCATCTGCTTGTGTATAACATGTATTTACCTTTAAACCGGAGATAAATGGGCTGTGATGAATAACAGCAATGATTTCTCGATTGATATTTATAGTCCAATCTGCTTAATTCATCCATAAAGACCACTTAACAGCCTCAAGAAACTTATCATTTTTTCCGTAATGCATTGATTAGGTTATTCGATCAGGTTCAATTCCATTTTTGCGCATTTCCTTGACCAAATCTACTGCATATTCAACCATTCCAGCAATTCCATAAGCCTTTATCAATGTGTTATAGCTCCACAAATACAAGTACCCCTAGACTATGACCGAAATATCAGAGGTACACCTTAACAAAACTAAGGTCCTATTATCCCCAAACCCATTTTCTTGGTAATTTTGTGCACCTTTTTGGCTTACGTGGCATCCAAATATCTTTCACACGCCTCAAATGTGTGGAGTCACGGAGTGTGCCACGTAAGAAAAAAGGTGCACAAAATTACAACAAAAAAAAAAGTTCAAAGGGGTAATAGGACCTTAGTTTAGTTAAGGGGTGTCTCTGAGATTTCGGTCATAATCTAGGGGATACTTGTGTCTTATCACATTATTATAATGAGAAATGGCCCCACTTTTTTTTGTAACTATAAGGTTGTGCCAAAGGGCTAGAAGGTCAGCACAATTAAAGATTAATAAAACATGCACAAAAAATAATTTATTTCTACCTATTAAAATTTAGAACCAAACTCAAATGACTAAAATGCCACATACAAATAACTAATGACTCTAAGCATACATGTTGATACCAACTTCCTAACTCATGCTTCTATATAGGTAGAAAAAGAAATTATGAGAATGACCTTGATTGTAAGTTTGTGTTTCTACAGTTGATTTGATTTAAAAGGTTTTTTTTTTACGAGACACGCTAATTTTATCTATCAAAACTTAAACAAATTAAAAGAAATTAATTCGCAATTTGCCTTCATTTGGTTATGAGAATATTTCGCTTTTTTTGAAAATGAGGGATTGATCATGAAAATCTCAAATACAACTTGAAGTTGTATTTAAAAATTATAAAGCACCCTAACCCTTATTATCACTTTCACTATATTATTCTTTTTTCAATTTTACCTTAATATGAATTATATTTCACTTCCTTTTTAGAAAAAATACCTTCAAACAACTAATATTATTTCGAAAAAACATAACCAAACACAATTTCAACTTAGAAAAAAGTTCAAATAAAGTGAAACGTAGATAATTTTCTTAAAAAATACATTAAAATTCTAAACAAACTTTGCAAAAGAATTCCATACAAGTGGGCCAGTTTTGAAAAAAAAGGTGATAATATCAGTATGTTATAATTAAAACAAAGTGAAGATAATAACAATTAAGGATAGCAATAACACTAATCATTATCATTATGATAGAATAAGCAGGCAGCACAAAAGAAAGAAAAATTAAGGAGACAAAAGTTGGATGTCTAAGCTTAAAAGATTTAGAACAGGTCCACAGTTGATAGGGTATTTAGTCAAATACATTCTTCTCTACAAAGCTCCATCATCTAGTCCTTTTTCAAAACACTAGCATTAACGGTGTTTAGACACTGGCAAACACTTTTACTGTTCTGCATCGTATTCATCTCTTTTTCGTTTCACCCCTCCCATTCCCATCGCATTCAAAGTGTCTATAACATCCTTCATCGAGGGCCTCTTGTCTGGATCAAAATTCGTGCAGAGGAATACCAGAAGTGTGATAGCTAATGCAGTTGGATAATCAACTTCTGTGAAGCATTCATGAACCAAATATTTTTTACCACGCTCAGCCGCATTTGCAATTGATGTTTGCACACAACAACACACATGAGCAAAACTAAACTTCCTTTTGGCCATCAGCTCTAGCAGTAGAATACCAAAATAATAAACATCAGATTTCATGGTCCTGGTCCTCTCACCTATGTATAAGAAAAGATAAGAACACAACTGTATAAGAACGAGAAATAATATGCCATATAAAACAGCAAATATGATGAAAATTATCCACAAGGCGAAACCTATGAGTCCTAATTTTTAATTCAGACAACTTTTCACTAGATTTTTTTTTGTTAAAGCCAAAAACATAAAAATACGAGGGTCATGGTTTTTGACACCCAATTTTGGCCCTCTACAATTTGATTAATTTTTGAGCTTCTTAAATTTAAAACAATTGGAAATAATTGTTTTTTGAAAAAATCCAAAAATGTTTTCAGGCTTGGTTTTGTTTTTGTTTTTAGAAGCAATTATATATTTCTATATTTATATACATATAAGTTTTGTGTACGACTTTGGGGTTTTATAAATATCTTAAAATTTGTCTCAAATAAAAAATAATGTTTTAACTTAATACTTATCTTATTTTTTCTTAAACTAATCAAAAATTTTATTAGTGTTGCAATTAGTCTTTACTTTCGATAATTAGTTAATTATTTCACTAAAGGGGGTTTCCTCTCTCCTAGGAAGTAGGAGAGAGAGGTTCTTGGGAGTTGTGCCTGAGAGAGAACTTTTTACCAGTTATGCTTTCCTCTCTCCTAGTGTGTGCGCGTCCCCACACACGCTAGTCCTTATCCAAAGATGTTGTTATGAAGGATTTCCGAAACTAAGGACCCAATCCAACAAGCTTACTCCTATCCTCTATTTACTACTCCTTAAACGCGGGAAATAGCTAAAATAGAGGAGATCTCTTGGAGGCAAAAGTCCAGATGTTTATGGCTCATAGAAGATAGAAGGGGACAGGAATACCAAATTCTTTTGGAGAGTAGCAAACTTTCAAAGGAGTAACCACGTTGATAAGCTATTGATTGGAGAAGAAGTTTGTGAAAGCAAAGATAGCATCAAAGCTGAAATTCTGAGATTTTACCAAGCTTTCTACACAGAAAAAGAGAAATAGAGGCCTGAGGCACGATTTGAAAGTCTAAACTTGTCATCACAAACAACAGAGGAGGCAACATCTGAAAAAATTTAATCATAGCATGAAAAGAAGAGAGATATTGAGGTTCGAACAAACATGCCTTTTAGAATCTCTGGAACTCTAGCACAATCAAGAAATCTATCATCCACATTGAAAGTATTTGTTACGTACCCAAAGTCAAATACTTTAATGTTAAATTCCTGCAAGCGAAAAAAAGTTATTTCCAGCAAGCCAGATCAATGTAATAAGATGTAAAAACGTATTTCAAAAAGTGTGCTAAGACAATCTTGTGAGATATCTAAAGGAAATAGATGACCATCAAGTGTTCAAACTCACCTTATCTATCATAATGTTTGCAGGAATAAGACGGTCAAGTGCAATATTGTTCTCATGCAAACATGAGTAGAGATCAGCAAGTTGAGTTGCGACCTTCATCCGCTCAACCCACCCAAAGTCATCTACAAATGATAGAGAAAACAAAAGCAATGTGCACACTGATGAATAATCATTCAACATAATACTCGAGATTAGTAATATAAGTACCAGAGAGAAGCACATCCGACAAAACTAGTCCAGTGAATTCTTCATCAAAGACAAGTGCAAGCCTCGTATCACAACAGTACCTATACAACTTGACCAAATTTGGATGCATATTTACTCTTTCATCGGTGAATAACTCGATCTCATCCTACAACAAAAGAAAGAAGCTTAATTTGACATCATTCAACGAACCAACAAAAATCAAAATACTATCTAGCAAACAAACATACACAAAATGTAGTTAGGCATTGAAGAGCATCTCTCATAGGAAGGTGAAAATCCCATGTCTTTACAATAACCGATCGTTTTTCAGATCCTTCAACAATGGTTCCCTGGAACAGTCTTCCTGAAATAGTCTTTTGAATTACTTCAGGATTCTTGAAATTAGTAATCCCGTCCAAATCGGAGTAGCTGCAATTCTTCACCTTACCAACTATCGTTGGCTCAATTGAGAAGTCGAAGCTACAATTTGGCAACCATTCAATCCCAATTATTATTATAACCTAGAAAATAAAATTGCATGACAAGGCAAGTTATTCAAACCTTTCGAATCGCTTGCATGCCCTGTAAAAAGATTGTAGCGATTGGCGAGCTATGTAATCGATGAACATAGGGTTACGCCAATTGATAGGCTCCTCCTTGTTGAAAAGTTGGTACAGATAAGGAAAAAAGCTCCAGTCCATCAATTTCTTCCTAAGGATCTCAATGTCCTTCTTCTGCTTATCAATACTCATCTCGACGTCTGTCGTGGTCGTCATCGTCGTCGTTTTCTAGGGCACAGAAACACATAGTAGAAGAACCAAAACCAACGATAAGAGAAGAGGCGTTCTGGTGGTTAAAATGGAATGGAACTTTTTATCCACCCCGAGTCCGGATTATTTGGAGCGTGGGTTCCATGTATACTACACATGTATCATATATATCAAATTTTTCATATTTAATAAAGGCTTTTAAGTACCTCTCGAACACTTTTACCTATTCAAAATTGTTTCTATTAGGCTTTTTTTGATAATCAGCAAAAAATATGAAGAGTGTGTGATACACTTGCGGTGACGTGACAAAACGGCTAATTAAAAAATAACATGTGACACTGGACCCCGAAAATTATAAAAAAAATAATTTTGTTTAAAATTATTTCAAACACATTTTATATCTATTTTTTAAAAAAAGAAAAAGAAAAAAAATGAAAATGTCAACCTATTCTACCCAGCCCCCTTTCATCTTCATCTTTTTCCCAAAACATAATTCTTTTCAAATAACTTGAAGATTAACTTTTTTTTTTAAATATATATATATAAATTCATACTAAGAGTGAAGAAGAAAGAAAATTTTGCCGACGGTTATTCATTTCTACATCGATAACAAAATGAAATTGATAGCTCAAAAATTAATTCTTTCAAATTTTTGAATATCATTTAATGGGTTTATATATGAATTTGAGTAAAAATCTTTGTTCGAAAATTGTGATAAACAAATATCGGCTAACTTTTTTTATACGTAAAAATCATTTATCTTCTTTCTTCTTCTTCATATTTGTTCCTTATTTTTATCTGAATCTTCATAGTTGATTTTCATTTATCTTCGTATTTGGAAGAAATAATATTCTTTTTTTTTTATGAAAAAGAAAGAAAAACAATGTTAGAGCTAAAATGAAGAAAGTTTTGCTAACTAAACTATGAAGAAGATGATAGGTAGGGGGTGGAGTGCTTTTATTTTTTGAAGAAAAAGTGTAAATGAAAGAAGAAGAAATATTTTAAAGTTAATTATAATTCCAAGTGTCAATAAAAGAAGAAAAAAGTGTAAAAAAATTCAAAAAAGACACTATTTTGAATCTTTTCACGTGCTTCAGGGAAGTGCAAAACACATTTTTTGTCATATATGCGTTTTGTATTAATAGGTATATGTTTTGAACAATTTAGGTGTTCAATATGTACTAGTCTTAGTTGAACTGTCTAAGTGAATTATGAGAATAACTTTAAGGGATCGCTAATGACTTAAGTCTAAAAATGTTAGGAGAATCTAATTATAAAGCCCCATTAATTGAAAGTGCATATAATTCTTTTTGGGATCCATACTTTTCTTTTTACAAAAATGAAAAATAATTAAATGTAAAACATATCACAATTGCAAAAAAGGAGTCACTATCTAAGTGTCAATTCATTACTCAAATGGAGAGTGACATAAAAATAAAAAGAAATTTTGAAAAAAATAATATATTATTTTATTATTAGATTTAAGTAAACACATGTTAAACGTTAATAGTTGATGGACAAAACATATACATATATTTATGTGGATTTCAGATGAACCTATATCATTTTATGTGATCGGTATGAGCCGATAATAGTTTAGTGTTTGAGATCAATGAATCCATTATGAGAAGACCTACTAGATTAAAATATGTAAGCCTATAAATGTGAGATTATATTTCATTTTATGACTTTGACTTAAAATATTTTCCATAAAAGGCTAGTTATCATAAGCTAAAAAGAGAGGAAAACGTAACCTAACAAGTATTCTTAATTTATATGAAACTATGATTATGTTTCTCAATTAACATAACAATTTCAATTCTATACATACATCATATTTTATGTTACAATTTCATTAATAATAAAAAACAAATATATTTTTTTCCTTAAAGAAGAAATAAAATTAGACCCAAATAATAACAAAAGTAAAGTTACTCAATATTAAATAGTAATATGCTCAAATTTCTTTATAACAAAATTATTTATTCTCATGTTCTTTAGCTATTATAATGAGATGTCGTTATAGAAAATATATTTAACATAACAAATTTGATTCTTTTTTGTCTAATTAACAAAAAATAATAATTGAAAACGTGTAAAGTAGTGACACGTGTGGTCCACCAACCAAGAATGTGGACCCCAATTTTCTATGCCCACCTGTCACGTGCATATATATATATATATATTTATTCCCCTTATTTAGAAATGACAGTGGGTGTACGAAAATAGCTGTTAAAATTTGTACCATTTGTTGGGTCTATTAGTTCTTCTACATTCATAAAGTTTTTTTCTTTGTTTGATTTGTGCTTTGTTTTCTTTTTTTCCCTGAATTTGAACATTAGATTGCTACAAACTATTTGTGTTCAATTATATTCTTTTTTGAAACTAATTTTTTTTTCTTTGAAACTTTGTGTTCAATTATATTCTTCACACAACTTAAAATAATTTGTCAACCAAGTTATTGTTTGAGATATTTGATGCACACCAAGTGTTTGTTGTAGTGCCAAAACCAACTACTTTCTCCGTTTAAAAAAGAATGACCTCCTTTTTTTTTTAATCTGTTTAAAAAGAATGATCTCTTTCTTTTTTTGGTAACATTTTAATTTCAGCTTTCCACGTGGCATATTTTAGGCCACAAGATTAAAGGGCAATTTTGTACATTTGACATAACTTTAATTTAGGATCACAAGATTCAAAAGTTTTATTTATTTTCTTAAACTCCGTGTCAAGTCAAACTAGGTTATTCTTTGTGAAACAGAGGGCATACTCCCTCTGTCCCTATTTATTTGTCCATATTTCCTCTTTTAGATGTCCCTATTTACTTGTCCATTTTGACAAATCAAGAAAGGAAAAAAAATCGTATTATACCCTCATTTAAACTTTTTGAAAATTTCTAATTAATAATGGTTTTAATGAGTAAATTGATTTTGGAATCATAATTAATAAGGGTAAAATTGTAACTTCACTATATTAATCATTGTTGTCTTAATATGTGTGTCATTTCTAAAGTGGACAACTAAATAAGGACAGAGGGAGTATTTATTTGTTTTTTTTGCCTTTTGACTTATGTTATTTTACAACATATTTATCTTTCATTTATGAATTAGAGAGGTACATTATTTACTTCTATGTGATAGTGTTGAAATAGAATATTTATGGGGCATGTGTATTTATGATAAAAAGATATTGGTTCTCTTTGTCACTTTCCTCATTTCTTCATTTGAAAAATATGAAATTTATATGTATCTCTACTTTTTTTTGAAGGATTATTTCAATTGACACTGGGTGCTCTTTTGAATGGGTGCAGGGTGTGAACTCATGGTCATATTTAGAAATTTTATTGAAGAAACTCATTGTGAAAGTTGAGCCAAATGGAAATATTGTTTTGAATAATTGCAAGGAAAGTATGATGTGAAGTAAAATGTGACTTGCTCTATTGTTTATTATTTAGGATTGTTTTGATATATTGTTTAGTGTTTATCGATTGTGCACGTGTTTTCTTCTTAACAATAACTTCATGCAAGTACAAATGTATTTTACGGGGTCGTGATCAATCATTAAAGAGTAAAATGCTGATTTTGAAAGTTTCTGACCGTCTCATGTTGTTGAATTTACAGGTAAAGCAATGTGTCGTCTTATTTTCAGTTGTTTTGATAAAAGAAAGTGTTATACCTGAAGATGCACTTGACTCTCTAATTCTTACAAAGTCTAATAAAGAAACTTTGGTGTGGTAATTTATCTCTTAATTCATATTATCATATTATCTTACTTTTATGATTTGGTTTAATAAACCTTACATTTTCCTCTTCATCTGAATATTTTGTGATGTTGATCTTAACTCCGAAGTCTGAAACAATACTAAATCTACCTTAGAAACTAATGCGACTAATAACATGTAAAGCTGAGGACTGGGTTAGAGCATGATTTCGTGACAATTAAAGGTAGTTGGTTGTACTATATATTGAACTTGGTTATTGGTTAGAATGTTTCTTAGTTTGTATTTGTCTAGTTATGAACCAGAAATAAGGCACATTTAAGCTTTTTAACTTAAAATATGTTAAAGTAAACTTACCATGATTGAAGACGTTTATTTGTGTCTTTAGATTGATTGACATATATGTAGACTTTTAAGCATTTATACAGGCATATATGTATTTAATAGTCACTTGCAAAATAATAATTTTTAACAAGGGTGAAATAACGCTAGACTTAGGACATTTCATAGTTTCACAAAAACAAATAAGAGATTGAGAATATTATTACTTGGTTCCTAAGTTACTGAATTTTAGGATTATGTTTTATTTCTTGCAAGATGTATTGCATTCATAATCTGCTTAAGAATTTCATATAATAACGTCAATATTATAAAGGACCTCTTACAAAGGTAATATTATGTTTACCATTGCATCAAGTGGCATATAAGAGTTGTTAAGAAAATGACATCTAGAATGTTACAGTTATTCTATCATAATGGCTAAGATTAAGAGATCTTTTACCATAGTTGTTATGATTGGCACTGCTGTTTGATCAAAACAAAAAAGTGCATAGATTAACTTTTTCTTTGAAGACCTAAAGACGTAAATGTATAATCCTCAATTGTATTTTCTTTAGAGAAATAAAGTGTTTGCTAAATTAGAAGTTAAATGAGGAAAGATTAAAAGTGGAGCATCAATTTCAATTTTCGGTCAATTAGTTGTTGCTTTTGAAAATTTTGTTTAGACATTTTCTTCTTTAGGCTTGAGTTTAAGCAAGGTAAATATTTTGATTTTATTTGTGTGTAATAAAATTGGCTTTCATTTTCCTTACTTTTCAATTTATATTTTTCCTAATTAGTTACCTCCACTGAGATATTTTTTCTCTTTGTTTTGTTTGATTATGCTTTCTTTATTTTTCTCTTTCTGATGAAACTTTGGGTCACTTTTGAAAGTTGATCAGTTTGATTATGAATATCTTATTACTTGAATTTGTTGCTTTTTTATTTGTTCTATTAGTGAATCATCTTTTGAGGTTTGATGTGTATATACTTGGCCTTTTCTTTTACATGATTTTACATGCATGTTATTATTGCTGACTCGGAGTACACTTGAAGACCTAGAAGAAATATTTGGAAGAAGCCAACATATATAGAAGCAAGGTTTAAGGTTTTAAGAAGTGAACGCGACTATTAAGTGCAGAGATTCTCTATAGAAGGTCTGGCATTGATGTAAGTCATCAAAAACATATGTTCTCAAGCATTTTCGACTGGTAGGTGAATATTATTTAAAAGTTATTCATCTAATAGTTATTGTCCCTTCAAAGGCTGAATTCCTAATTATGAAAGTCGGAGTCCCATATTCTCTTTGTGAATAAAGAGTTATCTGAAAGATGATAGCAGTTGAAGAAAATATTGGCAGTACCATATGTTATCATCTGCTTTGAGTCCTAAGTGAGTCCTAAGTGTTTGATATTTGCAGGTTAATCTTTCACTAGAGAAAGTTCAACTATTTCATTCTCAGATGTTCATCACCAGATGTATTGCAGATATATTTAATTTTTCAACTCTTTAACTTTGTAAAAGTGAAGTGGAATCATATAAAATATCTTTATTTTCTATATGTTGCTATGATTCAATGACACTTGTAACGTAATTAGTTCTATTTTCCTTTCAGTTTTCATAAATCTTGTGAACATTTGACGCTCTTCCTTTAATTATTTTTGTATATACGTGCAATTATCTCAATTTCTTAGGTGTAAGATTGTATCAAGAATAATTCAATGAGAATACAAAAAGAGTTTGTGAGCGAAATTCTCAAAGGTTAGTACTATATGGCAATTGGCAACTAATAGTAATATTTGTCGATGAGTGTGCCTACATTATATTATAGTATCTCTAGACTTGAGGATTGCAATTTCCCCCCATGGAAAAACCTTTTTGCTTCTGCAGTTTCACCTGTTGCATTTAGTAATATGATTGAAATCCAGGCTGAATGTGTTGTTAGTTTCACGTCCAGAAGAGACAGACATCGCTTGTGCTATGCTGGAAGCAGCAGGAGCTCTCCTGAGTTGTGGCTTGGAGGTGCTGAGGAGCTTTTCTTCTGAAGCCAGAAGATATATTCTTTTAAAATCAATTACTACTAGAGGTTTTGACTCTTCAATTGATGTCTATTAAAAAATCAGAATACTATCTGTGTCCCTGTACAATTTTACGTTTATGTCTCATTCTCCTTATATAGTCTTGACTGTGTAGGCATGTGTTCCGCATTAAACAAATCCTAACTATCGTTGTTGTTATATAATCAGTTTGCTAAATCTTTCTACATTTTCCTGTGTATCAATTGCTATATTTTCTATGTTTTGATACAATTGCTAAATTCTAACAAGTATTGAGATGATTTATGGATAAGTACTGTCTGATCCTTGATTGATGAATGCTAATGTCGTCATTCAATCGTTAGCTTGATGAAAATTGTATGTAGTTGTATAGTAATGACCGGAGGAGTGTTGTGGTTTAACTTTGAATTTAGTAGGCCTAATTTAGGAGACGAGTTCTCTTTATTTTTGTTGTATTATATATTGAAACACTTTTAACTTACTTTTGTCATAGATTTAATTTCCAGTGCTTAATTATTCGCGCTTCGAGTTCATTTCAAATGTGAAAAAAGTTGAAAATAGTTTTGATGTTGCTTATGTGAAAATAAGGCCAGAATGGTTGAAATCGTGAAGAATTTTTAGTTAACCTTTAGGAGTGATTACTTTGTTAATTGAATTTCTTTGCCAACAATGTCTTTTTTTGTTTGCATAGTCGTTTTTCCTCTTTGTAGATTATCAAACATCTTTCAAGATGTGAGAGTGATTTTAGATCTGATTGTTTACTCTATTTTTTATCTCCGTCTATTTCAGAGATTCAATGGAGAGCAAGGAAGATGATGGATCCTGCAATGACTTTACATATAATTTAATGATACCTCTGACGTTGTTATCGCTTCTGCAGGGCATGCAACTGCTCAATCAACAATCTGTATAAACATATCATTGTTGGGCCCGTGCTCATTTAATATAAGGTGAAGTTACAAGAATGTCCATTATTTGAATGACTTTAATTATTGTTGTTTAATACTAGAATAAAGATAATAATCTCGATATAAATTTTTGGGTTAATCTGATTAAATATTCTATCCCATTTGATATCCTTATTTATGTCATCTCAGGTATCGAAGATATGAAGATTCTTAATATTTAATGTATTGTATATTTAAAATTATGAATTCATCCGTGATAAACTAAATTTCTTACTAAAAGTGTTAAAAACACGTAAAGGAATAAGAAAAACAAATCAACATATAACATAAATACATAAAACTTAAATTGTAACCTAACTAAACAATATAATTCTTCGATTAAATATAATGTGGTCAACCACTAAGGTTACATCTTTTTATTTTATTATTCTTCTTTTTTTTAGATTTCTATTATCATTATTGATTTATTATTTAGCTTCGCTACTTATTTTCTTATTATTGTCGACTCTTTTTCATCATTTATTTGGTTAAAAATCTATTGAGAAAATATCTTTCTATCTTCTCAAAGGTAAACATATAAATTGCGTACATTGACACTCTAGTATCTTAGCTTCCAACTCTACTTGTGAAAAACCCAAAAAAAAAAACAGTTAGCTAACCGGTAAAATCCGAAAAGTATGACCCGATTTTACGATTCCGAGTGCATATCAAATCCTCCAAAGGCATAATAGTCATTTACTCAGGTGTGAGTCAATTATTGGACTTCGCTTTCTTTGCTTATATATATTTTCGCCATTTTTATGTTATCCATTTTTTATAGCCGCATTACGAAAAAGAAAAGTCCCCAAATTCTCTGAATCCTAGGGTTTTTGGATTCCTCAATTTTACAATACAAATTCAAATCCAAAAAATCCTAGCCTCGATTCGAATTCTCTGAATCTAAATTTCATTTTCTAGCAAAATCCTTCTTTTTTTTGGGTTTTCTTGGGATTTATTTTGGATTTTTTGGGATTTTAATGGTTGAGTTGATGATGTCGTCGGGAATGGCGTCGTTTACGGTGAAATTTGAGGTTGAGGATCCTCTTGAAGATGAACATGGTCCCCTCACTAAACGATCAAAATCTTCTTCTGCTTCTTCAAGCTTTAATCAGGTTTTTTTTTACTGGATTGGAAGTATTTGTAGTTTAGCTTAATGATCTTTTTGAGCCTGGTTAAGGTCTGCGTAGACTCTGTTCTCTCTGGATTACACTTGTGGGATTACACTGGGTATGCTGTTGTTTATTGGTGTTTGGTTTTATTGTGTATTGTTGTTATTTTGACTTGGAAATGTGGAAAGTGATTTTAGATGAGGAAATGGTTCTGATTGTTTTTGTGAAGTTATGAGAGTTGATAAAATTTGTTGGGTGTTTTTGGGTTGATCTGTTTAGACTGCATGGCGAATTAGCAGTAATTTGATTTTCTCTATATTGATAACTGTGGTGTTCGGGTTAGCTTGCAGTAAGGTTAGGACAGATGGAAGAAATAGCCTAGTTTTTTTTTAATCTTTGCTGGGAGACTTGGTCGTTGTCAAATCTCAACCCAATGACTTGGCCAGGCCCTTGGGTCCATTAGTAGTAATTTGATTTGAAGCTCAACTGTTGAATGTAGAATGAGTCTGTTTGGTTTTGGGTATATGATATTGCTGGTTCATATTAGTATGAACATTTTACATTCTTTTAGTGATGGATTCTTGTACGAAATAGTGAACAGGATAGTTGTGTGACTGTTTGTGGTGGCTGCACGTTTCTTAGCTATATGCATTGCCTGAACCTCACAGACAAAAAGAAAAGGAAAAAGAGGGGACTCTTCTATTGACCATCATGTTTTGATATTTCACCAAGTCAAAAGGAGATCTTTTGGAAAAGAGCAATTTGAAAGTACTCCCTCCATTCAATTTTACTAGTCTAGATTGGACTTTGCACTGGGAGAAACAATGATTGATATGGATATTTTACTATAATACCCGTATTAGTTGATATGTAGTCTTAGGTATTGGGAAATGATTTGGAAAATAAATAATTAATGCTATGTTTCACTCTTGATATGCCAACTAGAAGTGACAAGTAAAAGTGAAATTATATTTTTAGTATAATGGACAAGTAAAAGTGAATGGAATGAGTACTTTATTTGAGTTCCAGCAAAGACGCGACTTCGAGATTGAATTTTGGAAGGCATGGATTTTAGAGGGTAGCTCATAGGTTTTTGGTTAAGAATTTAGCTATTATTCCTTCATTATTTTTCGGAGTTTTTATGTTTCAGATGGGGAAGAATATGATTTCATGCTTTACTGTTAGATATGCCTGATCAATGACTTTTTGGTTTGGGAAAGAGTCTCCAGCATTATCCAATATGTTAAGCAACTGTTAATGAAATAAGCAAGTGGTCAAATCGGCACCGACATATTTGGATTACTGGACCTGTTCTGCTATTAATGTCTTGTTGAGATACATAAGTTCTTGCTTGTTGGATGGTGAAAGCTCATATGATGACCACCCTTCGGGGTGGCCCAGTGGTTTGTGCTTGGGATTTCCATGTTGGAGGTCTCAAGTTCGAAACCCCTTGCCAGCGAAAGCAAGGGGTTTGCCTTCTGGGTCGAGCTCGTCGCACCGGGCTTGCCTAGTGCGGGTTACCTCTCCTATGTGGTTTGCGAGCTATTGCATAGGAGCGGGGGTTTTTATCTTGTGCACACCCAAAGGGTAGCGGCTGCAGGTTTCCCTTGTCATAAAAAAAGAAGAAGCTCATATTAATGACCATACTCCACTCTTTCAGGATGTCTAGTAGTTGAATTGAGAATAAGACCTTAGCTACTTTATAGTAAATGCAACATAATTTATCTCTATGGGGCTACAGACCTTGGGGGGGCGTAACCAGCTGAAAGAAGAGTGTTCATCTTTTTTATGAAGTTGCTATCCAAGTTTCCATGATCTTTTAAGCTTGTTTTCAGACTTTGCTAAGATGGTCTCCTGGTTATTATTTTGTTCTTGTTTTTTGTTTGTGTTTGACTTGTCACTGAGGGACTCCAATTTTCAGCTACTTATCTTCATCTCCTGCTTTTTTAACAGTGGGATGCTGGAAATGATGAATTCCCAGTTCCTCCCCCAGAATACAATCCACTTGATGAGCCAAGTCCTTTAGGTCTGAGATTGAGAAAGAGTCCATCTTTGTTAGATTTAATCACGATGAGGCTGTCACAAAACAGTGGTTCCTCCATTGCACCTGAAAACCCTACTTCTGTAAGCAATACGGGAACAAAGGGTGCTTCCACTTCAGTAGCAACTGACAAGCTGAAGGCGTCAAATTTTTCGGGATCACTTCTAAGGATAGGGTCTTGGGAAGTAATTGCCTTGAACTTTGTGCCTTGTTAGTAGATTATCTGTGAATAATTTTCTTTTGGCTAATTTTTCTATTTCGTTTTAGTATGCATCTAGATATGAAGGTGATTTGGTGGCAAAGTGTTACTTTGCTAAGCATAAGCTTGTTTGGGAAATTCTTGAAGGTGGGCTCAAGAGTAAAATTGAGATTCAATGGTCAGATATCATGGGGCTGAAGGCGAGCTGTCCAGAGGATGGTCCAGGCAGTTTGACTCTTGTGGTAAGGCATAAGTTTCCAACCTATTTTTTTTAATGACAGTGGTGTCCAGGGCCAGCTCGGGTGCACCTCGACAAAATCTACAGGAATCTACTAACTCCTACCAGCACAATTATTGGACAACTCTGCCCCAAACCTTTGGGCATATGGGAAGCAATCACCTAGTATTTTTTGTCTCCTCGGGGATTTGAAAGGACCTCATGACTTCCCCACTTCATTGACCACTAGGCCATGCTTTTGGGGGCTCTCTCTAAACTAATTTCTTAAGTGCCTTAGTATAAGTTTTTTTTTATTAGTAGCACCAAACAGATAGGTATAAGGTCAAATCTCAGCATATTGAATACTTCTTTTTCCTACGTAAAAAGTTATTGATGAAGTCCTATAAAAGGACCTCCCAAAGCAAAAATACTTCATCCTGTGAATTGAAACATCGTAAATGTTTGAAAGAACAATTATACTGGTACTCTAGTTTTACTGGCACTATAGTTCTTCTTTTGTTTTGTAAGAAATTGTAGTGTTATCTTCAGTTTGTAGTTTATGGTTTTCTGTGATTCAGTTGGCTCGTCAGCCCCTTTTCTTCAAGGAGACAAATCCACAACCCAGAAAACATACTCTATGGCAAGCGACTTCAGATTTCACTGGTGGACAGGCTAGCTTGAACAGGTAAATAATCTTTACTTCTGTTAAGAAACGACCAATGATATTTTGTATTATCTCGACTTTAGGATACTTATTTAGTCCCTAAATAAATGTTGTTTTATTCACATGCTGGGTACATGTGTACTAACCACCTTCAAGATTATTTATCCAAGGAAAAAAAAACTTTCCCAAGGATGAAACAACTCCCTCTATCAGAAGGTGCAGGTATAATAAAATGAGCAAGTTATGAAAAATAGTAGGTATGATGGAGTAATACAAGGGGAAAATAGGACAATTAATGTTATTTATATATGAGTAAATATAAGTATGGCTTGAGTTGTGCACTGCACTTTTTTATAATTGTGGTATGCGGGCTAGCTTGTGCGCATCCGCGCACCTTGATTAATAGTTCTACCTCCCTTCTACAAGGGTTTAGACAAATGTGAAGAAATCACTTAGTGTTTTTGTCTCCACTAGGATTTGAAAAAAATATTGTGCAATGCATTGCCTTGAGAAACTATTTCAACCGTGTGAATTTTCCAGGATTAAACAAGCCTTTTTCTACTAGAGGAGCAGGAACGATAAACTTTAAATAACAAACTCAACAAGTTATGGAAGAGAGTTGGTGTGACGGAGTGATAATTAGACTTAACTTCTGGCACTGAAATGGCGAGTACATGATATGGTATTTGTAGGTGTAGAGATTGTGGTCATCGAGGATGTGACAAGTATCCTATTACTAATGACTGATCCCCAAAACATTACATTTGCGACATTTTCAACAAAAGTTGAGGATATTTGTCAAAATCAAGACAAGTTTCCAATGACTAATCCGCAAGCTAACATTTTTTTTTGAGATAAATTCACAAGCTAACATTCTTTTGACATTTGTCCAATGACTAATTTTTTTGAAATATCCTATCTTACTAACACAAAATGTGATGGTGAAATCGCTGACTTACAATTTGATATATTTCATCAATTATTTTGTGTGTCGTATTTTATCGGTGTAAGTGTGGCTCATAGTCCAAAAAGACACCAAACTGATTGCATTTGGACTTCGCAAATCCAACAAGTTCTTATATTCAAAAAATTCTTCCTAACTCAAGCTATACTTGTATTTCTTCATAAATAAAGAACACACTGCTCTGTTTTCCTCTTGTTTTTCCAACAATCAGAGAAACTATTCAACAATGCGAAATACTCCTTTTTATTGTTCTGTTAGTTGTAACTATGCTCCTTGATAACTTTGCATCTCCTTGATGCTTTTTAAAGGAACATACTTCACTTCATCAAAAAAAAAAATGAAACATACTACTACTTCATTAAAAAAAATGTGAAAGTTTCTCCAAGATTAAACAAGTCTCCTTCTATTATGGGAGAAGGAAGAACAAAATTTAAATAACATTAGGCATTATGGAGTGATAACTAGACTAAGAGCTCATTTGGATTAGCTGATTTAAAGTAACCAATAACCTTAAGTGTTGAAAATCACTTTTTGGTGTTGAAACTGATTTTGTAAATAAGCAGTTACGTGTTTGAGTTGAAGTGTTGAAACTGATAATTAGTCGTTGATATATTTGGTAAAAGAAGTGTGATATAATATTTTTTGGGTTAAAATGGCAAATACTCCCTAAGTCCCAAATTTATGTCTCCCTTTCCTTTTTAGTTAGTTTAAAATGAATTTTTCTCTATTTAGTAACAAGTTAACGTTAGAACACCCATCTTACCCTCTATGAGATGATTTAGAGCGAGACTAATATCTATGACTTATTTTAGACCACAAATTTCAATAGTCTTCTATTGCTGTAACTTTATACCCAAACAAACAGCATCACATAAATTGGGATGGACGGATGGACGGAGTATGCCCTTAACATTATTTACAAAAAATTTAAACTAAAAAGTATCAATTGAACGAAGAGGGAGTTGTGAGTTAAAATTCTTAGAAGAAAATTTCGAGTATTAGGTATTAGATAGTAAAATACTTGGTCTAATTGAAAGTGCTTATAAGCTGAAAAGCAATAAGTTAGGGGTCATCAACTTATGAATTTTGGCTCCTAAGCACTTGAATGTTTACCAATATATCGAGGAACCAGATCAGCAATGGGGTGTGATTCCCACCTTAAAAATGCACCAAATATTGAATAACTGAATCACCTTATGTATTCCATAGTTCAGAAGTTTAGCTTCTAATGCTGATGGTGAATAATAACTCTTTTGATCTGTATAGGCAACACTTTCTACAGTGTCCACTCGGTGTCTTGAATAAGCATTATGAAAAATTGATCCAATGTGATGTGCGGCTCAATTCTCTGAGCAAACAGCATGAATTGGCCTTGGAATCTCCATATTTTGATACAAAAGCTACTGTGTTTGAAAATCTTGACGAATTGAACGACCATGGCTTAGATCCAGTCGGTTCTGGTAAGGGTTCCCCACTATCAAGCATCCAAGATGCAGCATCACCTGCTGCGGCGCAGTCATCTTCAGTGTCTTTTGAACAACCTGATCTCCTTAGTACAGCCCCTGAACATTTGTCTAGAGATGCCCCTTCTCCAAGCTCAGGTAAGTAGTTCTTTCTGTCTGCTCTTAATATTCCGTGCGTAGATTGTTTATTCTAAGCTCTGCATCCTTGATAGGCATCATTCTGTGGAAAATGTACAGCAATTGAGAAAAAGTGTGGGAAAAGAATGCTAAAGCTAACAAAAAGGGATTTTATATTAGTGGTTGTGTGCTGCATTTGGCAGAATCATGCTTGAAGTGTCGTTACTATAATTTAAGCTTTGTGCAATACACATCTACAATTGCCTCTTAATCTGGTAGATATGTTCTTTATACTGGCTATTTTACATGCATACATTCGATAATTAGTTGTGCGCTTGGACTTTCATAACTCTTTTCCTCCACCCCTACCATGTTTAGTGCCATCATTCCATTTCCATCTTCAGCCCCTTTTTTCTCAACTCTTCGCTATGTAGTTTTCTTCGTGGACTATTTTTGCCATCTTCTTTTCCTCTGTTTATATTTGTCTAATTTCTGTTCCTGAGGTGAGAGATGAGCAAGATAATCTGTTGTCTTTAAACGTGGATATTAATTTATCCTTCTGATTGAATATTGGGTTTTGATATCTTTGGTGAGATTCCACTTTCATCTTTAAGTTCATGAATTGTATGGTTATGTTTAAAACTTCTTTGTCATTCCTACAATTTGCAGTGTCTGGGTCAGGATTGATCATATAGTTCAGACTTCAGTAATTAGACTATCAAATAAAATAAGATAGGGGACAATCCATGTGCCTTTTCCAATTTGTTGATGTTGGCACTTACCTACAATTTGTAGCTTCTCGGTCTGGATTGATCCAAAGTTTCATAGCTTTTGCTAAACATAGGTTTAGAATTTAGATAATAAATGAAATAAGATAGCTAGCATTTCATGTTATGCCCTTTCCACGTCTGTGAAGTTGATGATGTTCAAATACTAAGTTTTTTGATACCGAGTTTGAATTTACACTTAACATCCAGTAGTAGATTACTTCTGTATGATGAGAGCCAAAGTTGTCACCAATTCTTTTCTTTTGATCTTCAGTGATGGATACACATGCTGTTGGGGACTATGCAAACAGCATAGGGTATGATTCTAACAGGATGCAAAACTTGGAGCAATTGAAGGTGCCAGGACTCCGGCCATCAATGTCTATGACTGATCTTGTTAGCCACATTGAAATCTGCATTTCACAACAGATTAATTCTGGAAGTTTGCAGTCTGATGAGGCCTTAGAATGCAAGGGCATGCTGGAAGACATTGCACAGATGTGGCTGAGCGACACTCAATGTACACCAGCTTCAGACGAGAAATCTCTCATGAAGAAAGTAAACTCTCTGTGCTGCCTCTTGCAGGATCCTATTGTGTCTCACGATCCCCATTTAAATGGAGAAAATCATCTGCAAAAACCTGTTCAATCTACCGATGCTTGTAGCTCTTCTGCATCTGAGAACAAGAGAAATAATGAAGAGAATGCCAAGGATTTTGTTGGTGGTAAACTGACACCAAGTATTCCAAGGATAGACTCCTTTGGCGACTTGCTCCTTCATCTTCCTCGTATTGCATCCCTTCCAAAGTTCCTATTCAACATTGTTGAAGATGATGAAAACCAATCCAGGTAGCCGTTCTTTTCTTGAGAATGTACTGAAGTTCTAGGCTATAGTCCCCAGGAAACCATTTGGGTTTTGCCTATTTGTTGTGGTCCTGATGCAAGCACACCTTGATTCGGAGGATGTTATACATGGAGAAAAACTGGGATTTGAAGATTCTTTGATAATTGGTGAAATTTCTGTCTGTAGAACTATGTAGTAGTAAGATTAATGTTTTTCACCTCTGGCTGAAGAGCATAACTTGGATTAGTCGATTAAAAGTAATTGATGAGTATCAAGTGTATAAAAATATTGTTTTTGAGTGTTGAACTTGATTTTGTAGATGCACTATTCTATGTTTGAACATAAGTGTTGAAACTGATAACAAGTATTTTAACGTAACAAATAAATTTAGTGATGCATAGTTTGGTTTATTTAATCTAACTATGTTTATTTCCATCATACTAGTTAGACAAGTCATTTTCGCGATGAAACACAAATTTATTGTTATAAACAATTTGATGAATTTTGTTTGGCGTGTGTTTGTTCTTGTATGTTTCGAAATATGTGTGATCGATGCTAGTTTTGTTTGGGCAAATTACAGAAATCACATACTTTTAAGGCAAAATTACAATCTATCCCTTAAAAGTTTATAATTACAGAAATCCCTCAAACGGATACAATAATATAAGCGTTGATACATTAATTTGATGCGCGAGATACATTAATCATTAAGTAAGATACATTACATTTTATACATGATACACTCATCTGATGTACATTTTATACATGATACACTAATATGATGCGCGAGATACAATAATATAAACGTTGGTATATTAATCTGATGCACGAGATACACTAATCTGATGTGCAAAAATGAGGGATTTTGGAAATTTGTAAAACTTATAAGGGATAATGGTAACAAGTAAACTAAAAGGTGGAATTTCTGTAAAAAAAAATAAGAAAATTGGGTGGGTGGAGGGGGGGGGGGGG
>JAJOOH010013397.1:0-38854 GCA_029582605.1 Solanum gracilifrons
AAGAACGTTAATGCTTCATCACAAAGGGTTAGAAGGATAGTTAGATTGATGAAATTCTTCCCTAAAATGCTTCTCAACATATGAGCCAAAACTACAATTGAAACGCTTCTTAATGCACAAACCTAAACTGCAGGTTAAAATGCTCCTTAGTGTAGTAGCCTAAACTACAAGTTGAAATGCTCCTCAATGTACGAGTCTAAACTACACGTTTAAACGCTCCTAAACGCACGAGACTAAATTGCAAGTTGAAATGCTCCTTGAAGTACGATCCGAAACTACAAGTTACAGCGCTCCTTAACGTACGAGCCTAAATTGCATGTTAGTCCTGCCCGCATGAGTTTAAACTGCGTATGACCCCCTACAAGAATCATCAATTAATGTGTTCATCATAGTCGTTGAAATATAAAGGCATACATAGTTGAAAGAAGTAGAAAACTTGCGATGAAGTAAAAAAAAGAACTTTATTGCTCAAATATAAAAAGAGTTTGATACATCAATGAATCAAAAATAGGTGATATGAGGATAACTATACATGACTATTTACAAAAGTGTAAGTCATGAAAATGATTAGAAGCAAAGTCTTGTTGTCGAGTTATCCTGAGTGCCCCATCTGATTTTGCCAGTTTGGTTGAAGGTTCTTCAACAATAGTCTCCTTTCCAGACATAAAAGAGAGGGTCCAATCATCCTAATGATTGTGTATGATGATCTTTGAAAAACATAAAAATCAAGTATGTGTAATTTTTAGGAAAGGAGTAGATTCGACCTGATCGACTAGAACAACTCTTTCCTTCAAATGAAGATGTTGCTTGCTGCCCGTAGCTCAATACTTCAACACATCCACATTTCGTATCTCATATTGGTCTGATATCGAGACCCTTTGAAGCCCCTTACAAGCCAGGAAAAAAACAACGAAGATAGAGAAAATAAAAATTGTGAGTCATGATAGCTAAATGGGAAACTCAAACATCAACAAAATAAAATTATTTAGGACATACCTCCTCATATGTTTTAGCTGCGGAAGTGTTCCTTGAAACGCCACAAAAATTTTGCAATTTGGATGCTCCTAGCTTGAGATATGAATATTTCCATGTGACTGCGCTAAGCTCAAAAGAATGCATAACAAACATCTGATTCAACTTCAAAGAATTATATGTACTAATCCAGAAAGCCTTTGGCCATAATTTTTTTTTACAAATTGTAGTTCATGGAGTCCTAATTTCAAAGAAACAACAATATCATGATTTTGTTGCTCCTCTTTTGAGTTATCTTTTTTTTTTTGCCATAGACGCGCAAAACTGAAGAACTGAGCAAGGCAAAATTGTGGGATGATTTCGAAGCAATATATGCACAAGTCCATCAAGTCTTTGGCCATGATTTTTACACATGTTGGAGTTATTTGAGTTGTCTTTCCAACGGAACAAGAAACTCATGATTTCGGTATTCCTACATAGATTTACAAATTTTTCTACTACAGACGTGCAAAACTGAAGAGTTGAGCAGGGCAGAATTATGGCTGACTTTGAAGTAATATCTGTATATATCCATAAAGCCTTTGGTCGTGATTCTTACACATAGAGTAGTTCTTTTAGTCGTCTTTCCAATAGAACAAGATATTCGAGATTTGGACACTCCTACTTCAAGTTATAAATTTTCTACTATAGACGCGTGAAGCTGAAGAGCTGAGCAAGACAGAATCATGAACTGACTTTGAAGCGATTTGTACCAATCCACAGTCTTTGGCCGTGATTTTTACACATGTTGTATTTCTTTGAACCGTCTTTCCAATGGAATAAGAATCTCATGATTTTGGTACTCCTACTCCGACTTATGAATATTCTATGATAGACACAAAAAGTTGCGAACATACATATTAGATCTAGAAATCAACTTCAGAAATTAATTTTGATCAATTTGGAGAGAGTTTTGGTATGAACTTCCAATATATTGCAGAAAGCTGAGTTGCTTTTATTTTGGATAAGAGGATTGCAATTCCATTACTCATACATCTGGGAACAAATAGGTGCCAAGTACTTACTCACCAAAGTCGGAAAGGGATTCTCTTAATGTCAATCTCGCCAAGCCAGATGGAATGCGGTCACTCTTAGCCTTTTTATCGCCAAGACTCAAGGATAGAATACACCATGTGCTCGCTCGCCAAGAATGGAATGTTTACCCTCAAAACTCCTTCTTCACAATGCATCAATGCTGGTCACCAACTACTTGCTCGTTGAAGTTAGAAATGGCTATCTCTAGTGTTTATAAGGAGGGGGTCTGACCGCTTCAAGCTGCTTTATTTCCAAGAAGGAAGTGACACATCAAATGGTTCAACGTCGATCATATGCACAACAAGTGGATTCTTTAGTGATATCGAGATCATTTATGCTTTCTGATAAATCTACAAAAAAGGGATATCGAAGCCCATGGTGCCAACTGTATGAAGCTCCCTGGTTCTATGTAGGTCGCTGCAAATGGTACGAAGCTTCAGTTTGGCAGGACAAGGATTGACAGTTGCACAACAATCTCCATTGCTTAAGGCTTGAATATTTGAATCTTCTGATGCAATTTTGATAAGTAAAGATCAATTCACTTCTTTATAAACTGCCAAACAAAAGAACCGAAAAGCATATGCAAAAAAAATAATGAAAATCAGTGAGAAAAATCGTCAATTTTGGAGACCAACTTCAAAAATCAATTCATGTCAATTAAAGAAGAGTTTGATAATTGTATTTGCATATGTCATAGTACTACAAGTCTAGTTTCTTCACAACCAAGCCGCTCGTCATTTGAATTCTCCTACTCCAAGAAAAAGATGTTTTAGCGAGATTTTCCATAATAGTGAGTAGAGCTCCCAAATTTGGGGACCGACTTAAAAAATCGATTCCCATCAATACGAAAGTTTTCTGAAATTGATTTTTGGATATATCGTAGCACTAAAAGTCTAGTTTCTTCAAAATCAAGACGCTGGTCACTTGAATGCTCCTAAACCCAGAAAAGGATATTTTAGCGAGATTGCACAAAACTACGAGAAGAACTATCAGATTTGGAGACCAACTTCAAAAATTGATTCTCGTCAATCCAAAAAGT
Source organism: Solanum gracilifrons (assembly GCA_029582605.1). Taxonomy (NCBI): domain Eukaryota; kingdom Viridiplantae; phylum Streptophyta; class Magnoliopsida; order Solanales; family Solanaceae; genus Solanum; species Solanum gracilifrons. Next base: position 3,086 of record JAJOOH010013397.1, read on the forward strand.
GTCTGATGTTGAATTTTTGCTATGTCGTAGTAATACAAGTCTAGTTTCTTCAGATTCAAGCCTCTCATCATTTGGACACTCCTACACTAAGAAAATGACATTTTGGTTGGACTACACATAATATAGAAAGAACACACCAAAATTAGAGTTCTACTTCTAAAATATTTTACTATCTCAATTCAAAAGGATTATTCCAATGTTTCTTTGAAGAATCTTTTGTGCATGAAAGATGTTTATATAGAGGTTCCTATGAACAATTCTTATTCTTTGTACAAGGAAAGTTGTGATAAAATTGGAAGAAACAAATCAAATCAATTCTTGCACATTTGAATGGAAGATGCTAGCACTCAAAATAAAAGCAACAACGCTTAAGATTTAAAGAATGATTCTTACAAAATAAAGAAGATGAAATAAAAGTTGGTGTGATTGTTAAATTATAAATTGTTTCCAAGTTGAAGGTTTGCGAAAAAGGTACAAATCAAGCTATGCTCTTTTTTATTTAAACTCCAACTTTGGGGACTTGTGTGGCACTTGTGAGTGTTGCTGTCCAAATTTGCATTCAAGTCTATGGCGGAGGTTTATTCAAACTTAATGTTCATATAACTTTGCCACATTTGTTTGTTTATCTCTCCCTAGAGAGTCCTCCATATCATCCCTCGGTTGGATTGAATAACAAAAGTCCTTTCGGTTTGATTTTGTCCATTGTCGGTTTGAAATTTTAAATTTTGATTTTCTTCAGTTCTCATGGAAACTCGATCCAATTTGATTCATTTTTATTATTTCATCTTGATTACTAAAATAGATTTGTTCATTTTCAAAATTTAAACAAGCAACTATTTTCATTTCAAATTTAGAGCAAACATAACCAAAAGTAACAAAATCTTAAAATTGCATCCTTAAATAACCAAAAAAAATTCTGAAATCCTTATATACTATTACTACTTATTATATTATGGTGAAGTAGTCTGATAGATCCTTTTACTTGTATGAGTTTATATTTTGGACCCTTCTGCTTGACTATTTGTCAACTGAATCCTTAAACTCAATATTTTAAGCCCTTTTGACCATCGACCAAGCTTATTCGGCAAGTTAATTATTGAGTTGACACAAATAAGTGATTTCATGCGTTGAAATAGAGTGAACATAAAAATTTTAGGCTAAAATAGTTTTTTTTTTAAAAAGACCAAAACTAAGAAAATTGAAAATAAATATATATTTTTTCACTTCTTTCTTCTTTTCCCACCCCACCCCATCCCATTTCTTTTTCTCATTCTGATCACCATGTACCTTCTTTCCCATCCAAGCCTCATTTCTCTCCTTCTCCCCTTCCCAACCCTCTTTAGTTTCTTTTTTTCTCTTTCCTTTTTTTTTATTTTTTATATATTTTCTTTCTTCCTAGAGAAACGAAAATGTGTTGTTGCAGATCTCTATTTTCTTTTCATTTTTTTTGGGTAATTACGACCATAAGGTGAGAAAGATTCAATAGTCTTGAAGGATGAAAAGTGACTGTTCGATGTCTTTGTGAGATTAGGTAAAATATGTTATGTAAAAGTGTGTGTAAATATTATGATATATTGAGGTATTTGAATGGTGATTCATTAACATCAATCGAGAAAGGGAATTTATGGTGGTTTAAATGGTGGATGTAGAAGTTAGGAAAAAATATACGATTAAGAGTTGCGAATGTTGAAAACTTTGAGAAAAAAATGAACTATGATTCTTAGCAACCTGAAGAGCCTTATCGCGACTATAGATAATGATGGCCTAAAGAAGAAAAAAATTAACGAGAATGGAGTTGGTGTTAATGGTGGTTGTGTGCTGAGGGAGGTTGAGGAAAGGTGAGAGAAATAACTATTTCATTTTATTTTTTAAAATAGAAACCTTTTTATTTTTTGTCTTTTATGGAGTAACATTATTAGTTAATAATTTTAAAATAATTATGAAATAATTATGATATGACATTAATATATCTGACGTGGATATGCCATGTCATTTATGTAAGGGAGTGTGAGTTACACAAATGGTTTGAGGGGTTTAAAAGTCTCATTTTAATTGAGTTTGAGGATTCACTTGACAAAGGATCAAGTAGAAGGGTACAAAAGACAAACTCATACAAGTAAAAGGGTTTATCAATTCATTTCGCCTATTTTTTAGTTTATGATATTTTTACAAGAGATCTTGATATATATATATATATATATATATATATATATATACGTAGACATATAATGTTGTTCATCCGGTATTCTTAAGATACTTAGAACAAAACTTTGAAGAACTTGGTAACAAACAAAAAAGTTTAAAAGTATTTTCAAAACTAAAAAATTAAAACTAGTAGAGAAAATAGAATCAAAAACAGATTAGAAACAATATACAAAATATTTATCTTAAATAAGAAAATCTATCCCACTGAATGCACAGTGTCCCATTAAGGAAACTATTCCCTCAAGTACCCAAGGTTAATGCAATATATCTTCCCAGGATAGAATGATCTTACTCACTAGTGTATCGGTACCTAAAACCACGGTGTCACCAAACCACTCAACAACAAATAAAGTACACTTAGAATACTAGATTTAGTAGTAGTAGAAGAAGTCTAGATAATTGGTTCTCTTAAAATAAAAAGAAATCCCTCAATTTATAGAAAACAAAGGGTAGTGTGAAAAAGTTCTTATTGTGCCTTACTGGAGAGGTCACAACTCTTTGGAAAAGTCACAATCTTTCGGAAAGGTCAAAACCTTTCATAAAAGTCAAAACCTTTCATAAAAGTGCACAACTCTTCACAAAAGTCGCAACTTTTCATAAAAGTCACACCTCTTCATAAAAGTCACAACTCTTTATTTTCCATTCACACCTTATAAAAACCCAACAATCTCCCGCATGAATGGGGAATGACTCCAAGACAAAGAAGCAGACAAGTGTGTGTACTTTACAAGCAAGAATTAATTGCATCTGGATAAATAGGTTTCCCTACGAACTTTTCGTAGTAAACGAATGTCGGATATACTTAGTCAATCAGTAGATTTGATATCTTTGAACCGTCAAGCTTTGGTGTATCCCTAGACAACTATATGTCACACAATCAACCCTTTTCCGTTTATTGTTCTTACAGTTGTGTTCATTTCAGCCATGAACACCTCCTGGTTTCATGAGTGTATAGAGGGATGGGCTTTTGACAATCATCCTCTTTGAAGAAGCTTACACTTCACACTCACATAGGTGATTTCTAACCGTGTTATCGCGTAGATACACTATTTGGTCAAATCTTCCAAACTTAGCTAATCATTAAAAACTTTAATCTTCATTAACTCATTAACAAACCTTAATGTTGTTTCCTTGTTCCTGAGCATTGTCTCTATCATGAGAATAGATTGAGTTGGTTGACAATGCTAAAGCATTAGTCACAACTTTGTTTTTATCCTTGAACCTAACTCTTGGGATTTCCAGTCTTCTAGGTAGAGTTAGCGCCATGATGACATATCCTAAGCCGTAAACCCATTCCCTTAGGCGATCTTTCAACTTTCCCTCTAGTTAGGCCTCTTTGTAAGTGGATCCGATACATTATCCTTTGACTTTACATATTCAATTGTGATAATTCCACTAGAGAGTAGTTTTCTAATGGTATTATGTCTATATCTTATATGACGAGACTTCCCGTTATACATCATGCTCCATGCCCTACCTATTGTATCTTGACTATCAAATTGTATGCATACTGATGCCAAAGGTTTGGGCCAAAAAAGAATATCTATCAAGAAATTCCGTTGTCTTTAAACTTATTAAACGGACTTATCTAGAGCACCTAGCTCAGAGATCATTGTAGAACTAGCGATAGATGTCTTTTTGGGAGATTTTCAAGCGACGGCTCCTCCACCAAGAGTAAATACATATCCACTCGTGGATTTTACTTCATTTGATCCCAGTGATCCAATTTACATCATTATATCCTTTCAATACTGCTCGATATTTTTTATAATGCTAGACATAGTTTTGAGATATGTTTTAAATACCCCAAAATCCTTTTCCTTATCATCCAATGAGCTCGATTGGGATTACTCGTGAACCAACTTAGTTTATTAATAGCACATGCTATATTTGATCGCGTACACTTTCTGATGTACATCATATTTCCCAATACTCTAGAAAAATCCAATTGTGAGTCACTTTCACCTTCATTCTTTTGAAGTGTAAAGCTACCATTTATTGGAGTCTTGACAATATTAAAATTCAAATATTTGAACTAGTCAAGTATCTTTTCAATGTAATGATACCGTGACAATGCTAAACATTATGGAGTTCTAAGGATTCTTATACCTAAGATAGCAACAGCAACTCCAAGATCTTTCATATCAAAGTTGCTTTCTAGCATATGTTTAGTAGCATTTATGTCATTAACGTCTCTATTGATGATCAACATGTCACAAATATACAAACAAACATTCACCTTGTGATTTTAATGTAAAGACATTTATCACTTCCATCATTCTTAATCCATTTTCCATCATGGTTTGGTCAAATTTCTGATATCATTGTTTGGGTGCTTGTTTTAGTCCATAAAGTGACTTAACAAGTTCAAACACTTTCTTTTCTTTACTAAGAACCACAAAACCCTCGGGTTGTTCCATATAAATTTCTTCCTTCAACTCTTAATTTAAGAAAGTTGTCTTACCATCCATTTTATGAATTTCAAGATCATGCACGACCTCTAGTGCTATCAACACCTTAATAGATGTTATCCTTATTACTGGAGAGTATGTTACAAAGTAATCAAGACCTACTTTTGTCTATATTCTTTGACTACAAGTGTAGCCTTATATTTGTCAATAGTCCCATCAACTTTCATTTTCCTTTTAAAGATCCATTTTGATCTTAAAGGTTCATTTCATGGAGGAAGATCAATCAATTTCCATTATGGTTGTTCAAGATTGAATCAATTTCACTATTGACACCATCTTTTCAAAAGAATGATCCACAAAAGACATCGGAAATGTTAGGAAATCAGACCCGAAGGAAGTAAATATCATTTGACATTTACTACGCCTCTGAATGACTTTATTAAGTACATTCTCATTTGGTTCTTTCCGAGGTCTTTAAGAGCCATCACTAGACTACTCATGTAAGACCTCCGATCTCAAAATGAAGAAAATCCTAGTTTTCAGAAAATCAGGTGTCAGTACCAACGAAACTACCCACAGATCGTAGGTAGGACCACATACCATAGGTGGGGTCCGACGTTAAGGCCCAAGTCTTAATAGTCTCTGATCCCACCCACGGTCAACGAATACGGTTCGTGGTTTGACCTACGGACTGTATGTAAGGGTTAACAGCCGGTTAGAGGGAAATTGTAGAGGGATCAACTTCAAAAGGACATCACCCTTAGAAAAAAAGGAATTAGGTGGCCCATAAACCACGTAATGATAGATAATTAAATCGTCTTTCCAATGCCACAAAGTTTGCTAAAATCTCATATCCGAGTAAAAAGTTATGCTCATTTTAGTGAAGCCCTACCGGGCAGACTTGACCGACAACCCCTACCTATGGTTGGTAGATCAACCCACGGACCGTAGATCCCTCCGTGCGTGGCCTTTGGCAAAATTAAGTTAGGGTCGTTTTTGCCCTTTCCCCTATTGGGAACCTAAACTACGTGGTTTTGTTCAGTTTAAGCCTAGAAACTAAATTAGAGCTTACCCTAATCAATTACTAATCAAAATCAAGTGAAACTTAGAGCAAAAATCAAAGAGAAAGTTGAGCAACCCTAGCCCAAGAACGCAACAAGTTTTCATCAGTTTCATCCCCAAAATCGAAAGATTTCTCCGTGCAATTCGTCACCAGGTATTTGGGATTTCACTAGTGGGTTCCTTTCATCCATTAGGTCCCTAAAATACAGTTAGATTCTTGATTCCCTTCATATTATCTAGACCTAGGGTTTCTAGAATTTCAACAATGTTCCTAATCAGATTATCATGATTTTAGTATCATTTTGTGTAGATTCTTTCATAAATTCAAAACCCTAGGTCTGTAGTTCATGAATTACACATGCTAGGTCAAATATTTCAGATATACATGTGTCACTACCCGAGCCTACACCCTAGACGTGACATGGCGTACAAGACTCCGAAGAGTCTCATAGCACTCATAACATAAGAGTATAGGAAAAATAGTGCGGAATTAAAAAAAATTCGTTACAATCGAAGTCATTTACATAAAAGCAAGAGGAAGTCTTTCTACACTTTGTCTTAAACCATCTAGAATCATAAGACTTGAAACTTTGGGACGCAGACCATACAAAACCTCTAAACATAGAGTAAAATACATAAAGGAAAAGTGGGTTCGTCCTCGAAACTATGAGGACTCACCAAATCTTCAACTCCATGCTCCTTAGAAACCCATCTTCCAAGAATAGAACAACAAGTCTCCAAACCCTACACTTTTGTAAAATGTAGAAATATGGGTTAGCACACAAAATGTACTAAGTATGATAGTCATGCAAAAATCATGCCCAAAACGGACATTTGGTTGAAAGACCATGCATTATGCCAATTTTGAGAAACATTATGAAACTTTAGTATAAAAGGCGTAAGATACAAACATAATCAACATATAAGTCATTTAATCACATTAAGTCTTCACCTTAAGTAACCCTAAGCTATACTTGTGCAATGTATGAATAGCGTCCCATACCACCATCTATACCAAGTACCACTTTGAGGCCACCAAAAGTGAAATTACCATTCTTCCGTTTCATCTTTAGACAATACTCATACATAAGGAACATAAACATTTAATAAGTCATGGCAAGGAAAGCAACTCATAGTACAATCCAAGTAAGCATGGATCATTACATTAAGCATTTAAGTCAACATTCCTCATTACCATACTTTTGAGCACTTTCTCTCATTAGACATTAAGACATTAGAGAATCACACCATAGCCTCTCAAAGCCTACTCGTGCAATGGATGGATGGCATCCCATACTACCACCCACACTTCGTAGAACCTCTCAAGTAACTATAGCACATATCTTAGAGGATGAGAATAAGCGTTTAACCAACATAGACCATGTGAACTTAACATGGAATCCGATGTTTTACCCCATATTGTAAAGGGGTGGCCTACTTGCCTAAGGTAGGACTGGTAACATTTTAGCTTAGGTGGATCCACTATCTAATATCCTATATGGGCATATAGTTATGGGATAGGGAAATTGTTCATTGGAACTCTAACCTAACGTGGGGAGAATTTCCATCTTACCATATCCACTCGGTGATTAGCCTCCATTCCAATAGAGTAGTTCATTTTCATTAAAATTATTGTACTTGAGAGGATGTCATTGGCCTATCGACCCAAGGTACATTATTACACATGAAAGGAATGCCATTGGCCTATCGACCCAAGGTACATTATTACACATGAAAGGAATGCCATTGGCATATCTATTCAAGGTACATCATTAGGATAGCTCATTGAATCTTTAAGAAAGGAATGCCATTGGCCTATCGATTCAAGGTACATCATTAGGATACTCATTGAATCTTTAAGAAAGGTATGCCATTAGCCTATCGATTCAAGGTACATCATTAGGATAGCTCATTGAATCTTTAAGAAAGGAATGCCATTAGACTATCGATTCAAGATTCACCATTACATTAGATCATTGACTCTTTAGAAAAGGAATGCCATAAGCCTATCGATTCAAGAGTCATCATTACATTAGTTCATTGGCTCATTATGAAAGGAATGCCATAAGCCTATCGATTCATATTCATTAAGTCAAGACACATTCATTACATAAGAAGAAGATACCTAAGCCTACCAAGTCAAGTTACATTAATCAATATTACTTTCATTTACATAAGAAAAGGATACCCTAAGCCTACCAATTCAATATGCAACACTACATTAAATAAACCTTTCACATGCAATCATCATCATTCCTGAGTGTATATTGAGAATAAGCTTTCAATAATAACACAATTACATTCTAAACATGATCATAAGACTTTCATTGAGATCACATGCATATACTTCACAACATGATCATACATAGATCCTTCATACTTTTCCCTTCAAGGCTATGAATCAATCTGAACCCAAACATCTATATTACTACATTAGATAAGGGAAATATCATGATTCAATAATTAATTCAATATAGACATAAACAATTCATCATGATCCCATAATCAATCAACCCAAATCACAAACTTCCAATTTAATATTTTGGGGGAAACATGGCTTCATAACGGAAATTCATCATAATTCATCATTAATTAAACAATTCATTCATAATTCATCACATATAAACCTTTGAAAACGTTTTGGAATTGAACCCATGCTTAGATTGAAACCCTAGATTTTTGGGGGATTTCGCAACCTTGAAATCATCTTTTGAGAGGGCTCCTTGGATGAAACTTAATCAAGGATGAAGACTCCCATACCTTTATGGAAGAAAATCCACAAAAAATTGGTGAGACAAGTGAAATCTTGAGCTTGAAACCTTGTCTTTTCACCAAAGGGAAAAGTTTGTGCATGATGTGAAGAAATTATTTTGGGATGAACCTTACTTGTATCGTAGTTGTGCTGATGGTATTATTCGTTGTTGTGTGCCCGAGGTTGATATGTTGAGTGTACTTGAAGCATGCCATTCATCGCCCGTTGGTGGACATCATAGTGGTATTCAGACTGCACATAAGATTTTGCAGTGTGGATACTACTAGCCTACCATCCACCAAGATGCTCATGATTTCGCCAAGTCTTGTGAACGTTGCCAAAGAGAAGGAGGGATTTCAAAGAGGCAAGAGCTCCCTATGAATCCTATATTGGTGATAGAGTTGTTTGATGTATGGGGCATTGATTTTATGGGTCCATTTGTGAGTTCATACGGGATGAAGTATATTCTTGTTCTGGTTGATTATGTATCGAAGTGGGTGGAAGCAGTTGCGCTCTCCAACAATGAAGGTAAAAGTGTCACCTCATTCTTGAAAAAGAATATCTTCTCCAGATTTGGTACACCGAGGGCTATTATTAGCGATGGAGGTTCTCACTTTTGTAATAAGTTGTTCAAGGCACTACTTGAGAAATATGGTGTCCGTCACAATGTAGCCACTCCTTACCATCCACAGACTAGTGGGCAAGTTGAAGTGTCCAACAGAGAAATCAAACAGATTTTGGCAAAGACTGTGAATGCTAATAGAACAGATTTCGGCAAAGACTGTGAATGCTAATAGAACAGATTGGTCAAAGAAGCTTGATGATGCTTTATGGGCCTATCGCACAGCATACAAGACCCCCATTGGTAGGTCTTCTTACCAACTTGTCTATCCGATAGAACTAGAGCATAAGGCAATATGGGCAATGAAAAACCTAAATTTGGATTGGGGCGCTGCATCTAATCAAATAATGAATGAATTGAACATGCTTGATGAGTTTCTCCTTAAACCTTACGAAAGTTCAGCCTTGTACAAAGAGAAGATGAAGCGGTATCATGATCAAAGAATTGAAAAGCGAGAATTTGTGGTTGGTGATCTTGTGCTTCTATTCAACTCTAGGTTGCGCTAGTTTCCAGGCAAACTCAAGTCCCAATGGACTGGGTCATTTTTGCTCACAAAAGTGCTCCCCCATGGAGCGGTTGAGCTTGAGAATAATGAAGGAACAAGGTTCATGGTAAACGGGCAAAGGATCAAGATCTATCTGGGAAATGCTGAAACTGCAAGAAGTGATTGAGGCCTACAATCTTGATGAAGTATGAGTAATCAAGACACTTGCGTCGTGCCGTGATGTTAAATCAAGCGTTGCTTGGGAGGCAACCCAAGATGTACAATCTATCCAACGAAAAGGTTTGGTTTGGGGCTGCGTCCAGTTCAGATGAGGGGTTTATGTCCGGTTCCAAGTCTACCCAGACTTCAGGCTCTGAGTCTAGTAATGCTTCGGGCCATGTTTCAGGGTTTGAATATGCCCATGCTGCAGTGTCCGGTGACAATGAGCAAGCAGCCTCGTCTGATGAAGCCACTAGCTCGGAGCCAGTACCTGCACCACAAAATGATGATCCTATTCTAGTCACCGATGCGCTAAATAGATGGTTCGTAGAGAGCCAATGGAAAATTTATCAGGATGCCAAGATGATAAATAACAAACAGAAGATGGCCCGACTAATTACAGAGGAGCGCATAGTCCTCATATGGAGCTTGCACACTGTCCCGGACATCCACCAACTGTTTAACTTTCGCAAGTGTGACTGGATGGCTCGAGACCCAGGGACCTAAAACGAAGAGATTGTGTGAGAATTCTACGCCTCCTATGTTGCCACTCTCCGAGGTTCAATTTCCAAGCGGCCAAAGCCCCTAGCCCAAGATCCTCTCACTTCCACTATGGTCCGAGGTTGTCCAGTGGACATATCACCTTCCACCATCAGTCGTTTTCTCAATGGTCCTACCACGGGTCACTATTGGTCTCTCAACATGGCAGAGTTTGAATACAGATGGGACATCGTGCAGAGTGGCGCTTTCCAGATGAACGCTGAGCAGTGTGAGGCTATTATACTATGGTTGGCTAGGTACATTGTTGCAGATGGCGAGCGTGCGAAATGGGTCACCGCTCCACGGTTGGGCATTCGAAAGGCCACATTAAATTTTGTGGCCAAGTTCTTCTGGCTGCTGGTACGTAACAGAGTGTAACCTACAAAAGCTGACTACTAAATCACATGGGACAGAGCGGTCATGGTTGCGGCATTGGTAGCAGGAGTGGAGATTGACTTTGCCCGCATGCTGCTGGCAGAGTTTCACGAGAGGGCATTCAGGACCTCCACTACTTACCCCTTCCCATGTCTAATTTTTCAGTTGTGCAGGGACTCTGGAGTGCCGATCTGGCATTATGACAAGTTAGTCCACCCTATAGGAGCATTGGATATAGGCCTCATTCGAGATGAGGCAAATGTGGCGGCACCTCGCAGAGAGCCCCAAGTTGAGGTACCTCCCTTGGGTGCTGATCCTGCAGAGACAGTGGGGCAGGAACAGGACAGTGACCCCAGTATACCAGATCACACCGATACTGTCCCGACCTCCTCTTATCAGATAGCTAGTATGGCTCCTACCTCTTCCCGGTCCACACCTCAGTTAGGAGCTACTGTTGTCCCATTGGCCAGAGTACAGAAATTAGAGGCTCAAATGGCCACGCTGCTGCGTCACATTCAGCCGTGGTTGCAAAAGTTGATAGCCGAGTCCGAGGCTAGACTGGAGCGACGGATGGATGGGATGATAGATCGGAAGGTCCAGGTTGTTAATAAGCGTCTTGATGCCTTTGAATTGCGAGTCCTTGAGCGATCAGCCCCGGCCATAGATCTATCTGCTTTGCAAGTTGAATTACCCAATCTCTGGACCGACGTTGATGTCATTCTTGCCGCCCCTTCAGTTGAGCCTCAGGTTGCACCTACTGCACTAGCTGATGATGCAGTGTTGGATGCTTTATTCAATGGGACCGCCGAGGAGGGGCTTGCGCCTACATATGCCAAAGGCAAGCGGCACCGTTCTTATCATACTGCGGAGGAGAAAGCTCAAAAGAGAGAGCATAGGCAAGAGAAAGAGGCTAGGAGGGCTTTAATTTTAGACGAAGAGTTGCGCCAACAGAGGGTACGTGAGAGAGTTGCAGGGGCATTGAGCTCTGCCCCAGTTGTAGAGAGGGGCGTTGTGAGCATCACTAATGGTGATGTAGGATTGATAGAGAGCACTACTGAGGGTTCTATGATTGATGTTGTGGGTACTGCTGAGAGTGCCCCCACTATTGTTCCAGTGGGCTCCGGGAAACCGGACCCCCCTACTTGTTGATGATTCGCCGGCGCTTTGCGCCACAGGTTTGCTTCACCCAATCCATTTTATTTTACTATTTTTGTATGCATTGGGGACAATCGCATCTATTTTTGTTTGGGGTGGGGTAAATGGATTGTGAGTGATAGGGTGAAGTCTCTCTTGGGATTTTCTTGCCTGTGTTCTTTTTCCCCAAGAGATTGTTTAATTTATGTTAAACCTGCATGTGCTAGGATTGTATCTGTAGAAGCGTGATAAAGAAATAAGCATGATGGCAATGAAAAACGATACCTGTTAGATTTTGGGATGTATGCTAGAATTTGTAGACTACGATACTTGAATGTGTTGGCTCTGAGTATGACATAATAACGAATCAACTCGATGGCATGACTTAAGCTGAAACTTGAACTGGGTAATCTGATAATCTGATAATAAAACTATGTGCCAAGAGTGTGTGAGAATCGTTGAGTGTTCAAACAGTTTTTTGTGCAGAACTAGAACTTGCCCGGTTAGTCCTGCTAAGACAATTCAATCTTGAGGTTAGGAAGTGATCATAGGCCATTGTTCTAAAAAGTCCACAAATTGCCTAAAAGAAGAAACCAACCACATAAAATAAATGCTCCCTTTGATCCAAAAATAAAATGAAATTTTGAGCCTAAAATTAAACCATTCCTTTCTTTACCCCGAACTCACCTTCCCATAATCGACTATGTTGGCCCCGGTCCCTCCTTGGACATGTGCATTTCGACTTAGGTTAAAAGCCTAAGTTGAGGGTGACTAATGTAAAAAGTAACTTCAATCTTGGCACTGACCTGACATAAGATATTGTGCACCTCAACTAATGGAAAATCCATAAGTTGAGGGTGGCTATGAAAGAGGAAACTGAAAGAAAAATGGGTATGAAAAGGGTGATGTTAAAAAAAAAATGAGAGGAAAGGATGTGACTTGTTGAAAGATAAAAGAAGAATAAAATAAAAGTAAAAAGAGCTACAAAGTCTAAAGTCAGATCTGTGGTTGAAGAAAATTAAGGGAAAGGAGGTAAAATGATAAGATGACAAAAATAGGGCAAAAAGAGGTTGAAAGCCTAGTGTAATGTCAAGGAGGGCAGAAAGTCACTAAGCAGTACCCAAATGTACCACACCTGACCCTGAGCCTACGTTACAAGACAAGAAAGTCCTGTAGTGATCCTAGAGTCTATTTTGGAAAGTCCAAGCAGTGAAAATAAGGGCAAGCTTATGGCATTGATCATTAACTGTAGTTGAAATTACTTTTGAGCGTGAGTGTTGAATAAATCCTTGTACCATGAATGACTTTCATTTTTGTGAAAAAGGGATTTCGTTTGAAGTAAGGGCACTAGTTACATTGTCGGAGAGTTGGTACCTTGGTGATAGTGAGAAGGTGTATGTTGTGTGTCAGTTAGTCAATCTGTGTCATGGTGTGATCCACATGAATTAGCTTGTCGGGTCTAAGAGAACGAATTGGCACCCGAAAAGTGAGGGGGTTAGAGAGCCATGTGATTCCTTAGGCTTGAAATGCTTGCTTCTATACAGGTGTCGTTTAGAGTCGTAGTGTGTCGCTTGAGAACAAACAACGAATTTAAGTTGAGGGTGTTGATATACCGTGAGTTTACGGTATTTCTAATACATTTCACTTACAAGTTGTGTGTGTCTAGGGCCTTTTTGTAGTGGTTTTTATGTGTTTTTATCATATTTTGCAGGAAAGATGTTCAGGCGCGGAAGAATAGAGACAGCTGAAAGAAATACAGAAAAGGGCATTCACGGAGGTGATCTACGGACCGTAGGTCCATCGACGGTCCGTAGGTGATGACTGTAGCTCAGCAGGCAAGGTATGGAAGACAAATCATTGAAATCTGACCAAGTGTGGAACCACGGTGTCCATTGACAGTCCGTAGATTGATCTATGGACCGTATTGTTGAGCCGTTGATTGATACTGCGAGGGTTCCAGTACGTGATTTTTGAAGATTCTAAGTGTGGAGCTACGGAGGGGATTGACGGACCGTAGATCGATCTACGGTCCGTACTGCAAGTCCGTCGTTTGCTTCAGAGAAGCTCATCTTTGGAAGTTGAAATATTTTCTAAGTCTTGGCTGACGGAAGGGACTTACGGACCGTAGATCCATTGACAGTCTGTAAGTCAGTCTCGTGGAATGAAGATGCGTGCCTGAACAAACTTTCCTTAATTTGTTCCCTTTTAATTTCGGATTTGTTTTCTATAAATAGGGCATGTAAACCTCGTTTTTGGGGGTTGGAGATTATTATTCTAGTTTTACTTGTTGACTTTGGAGATTAATTTTGCAACCTTTGCAATTATTGATTTCCTAAGTTTGTTTTGAAGATTTTGACTTCGCAATTCAAGTTGAATTTATCGGTTTATTATTCTCTTTACGTAAGTTCATGATTTCTTCATTTAAAACTACGAATTGTGTTCTTGCTAATATGGGTAACCAAAATCCATAACTAGGGTTGTGGGATCAATGAGCGATTAACAAAGTATGAATAGTACATAAACAATTCTTGAACAGTGTTTTGCATGCATTGATAATTCTTTCATTCAAAAGTCTTTTTAACGAGTGCACGCGTTAGAACTCGCCTTGTTTCTACTTGCCGGACCAAAGAGGTAATCAATAAGAAAAGAATTATCAACATAGATTTAGTGTGATACTATCTAATAGGCTAGTGTCGATTGGTGCGAAGTAATAACTCAGCCAAACATCGATTATGATGTCTAATATGAGTTAACGGTAAGGGTTAGTAAATTATACACATGTAGTCGGACCAAGGTGCGGGGTGAAATTCTCTAGATTCTGGACGAAGGATTTTGAGATACCTAACTTATCACTTTGCATATAATACAGTAGGAAAGGATTGGTATTACTAGGATTACTGAGTTATGAGCTTGTGGTGAACACGTATACCCTAGTTAATTTTCTCATCTTGATAAAAGCCAAAAATTGACTTTTGTTTACTGATTACTTACTGAATTCTTACTATTTGATTCATAAATTCCCCCCCTTTTAATTACTTGTTTCTAGAAGTACTTTGACTAATTGAATATAATTGTTGGTTAAAGTAAAGTCTAAACCATTTTCCTCCTGGGATCGACCCCAACCTACAAGTTGGGTTCTTTACTTGATAACGATCGCTTATGCTTCTTTAGGGAGGTGTAATTTGAGCGTATCAAGCAACTCTTGCTCACAAACAACCTCACCAACACCACTCAAGGTATCATATGAGTCTAGCGACCGGTTCTAAAATCCTCAAACTCACTACGCCTCTTAAGGTGAGAATTTCAAGTAAACTTAACTCATGAACATCAAGGATACTCAATGACCTTGCTATCTAAGAACATTATCTCCCCTTCGGGAGCAAGCCTATACAAACTCTTTTAAGCATCATTTCATTGAATTCTAAGTCAGAGAAAATCATCACTAAACCTTCACACTCATCCCACAAGATGATGCTAAACCAAGGTGAAATACACTTCTTCCCCTCTTAGAGGAGTCTACTCACTTCACACATCTAGGTATTTCCAAAACACCTTATTCACCCAAATCTTTCAACATACCTCAAAACTCATCATGACTAAGTCGGGTTCTACCATCAACTAAACACAACCATAAATCAACCCATTCATACTAAAGACAACATCACAATCTATCATCTCAAATCTATCAAGTCGCATAGCCATAATTGGCATTACTACTAATCTTTTCTCCCCTGATCCTTGAAGCATGAGCCCTTCAAGTGGTCATATCCTAAGGACAATCGGATAAGGAATAAGAGAGAGACCTTATAGAATTAAACTCTATGGCACAACTTGAAGAATGAAGAAGTGAAATTTTCCTAAGATCCAATAGCCTTCTATTCATAAATGTGGCACACTTCACTCTATGAACAAGACTCTACTAGATGTAGTTTGATACATCATAAAACCATAAAAAAATCTTGTGCTCTGATACCATGTTTGTCACGTTCGGAGCCTACACCCTGGATGTGACACGGCGTACAAAACTCCAAAGAGCCTCATACAAGCCTCATAGCACTCATAACATAAGAATATAGGAAGAATAGTGTGGAATTTTAAACTTTTCTTTACAATCGAAGTCATTTTCATAAAACAAAGTGGAAGTCTTTCTAAATTTTGTCTAAAACCATCTAGAACTATAAGACTTAAAACTTTGGGACGCAGCCCATACAAAATCTCTAAACATAGAATAAAAGACATAAAGGGAAAAGTGGATTCGTCCTCGAAACTATGAAGACTCACCAAATCTTCAACTCCATGCTCCTTAGAAACCTATCTCCCAAGAATAGAACATCAAGTCTCCAAACCCTACACTTTTGTAAAATGTAGAAATATGAGATATCACACAAAAATGTACTAAGTATGATATCCATACAAAAATCATGCTTAAAACGGACATTTGGTTGAAAACAATGCATTATGCCAATTTTGAGAAACATTATGAAACTTTAGTATAAAAGGCATAAGATACAAACATAATCAACATATAAGCCATTTAATCACATTAAGTCTTCACCTTAAGTAACCCTAAGCTATACTTGTGCAATGTATGAATAGCGTCCCATACCACAATCCATACCAAGTACCACTTTGATGCCACTAAAAGTGAACTTACTATTCTTCCTTTTCATCTTTAGACAATACTCATACATAAAGGAACATAAACATTTCATAAGTCACAGCAAGGAAAGTAACTCATAATACAATCCAAGTAAGCATGCATCATTACATTAAGCATTTAAGTCAACATTCTTCATTAGCTTTCTTTTGAGCACATTCTCTCATTATACATTAAGACATTAGAGAATCACACCATAGCCTCTCAAAGCCTACTCGTGCAATTCATGTATGGCATCCTATATTACCACCCACACTTCATAGAACCTCTCAAGTAACTATAACACGTATCTCATATGATGGGAGTAAGCATTTAACCGACATAGACCATGTGAGTTAAACATGGAATCTGGTGTCTTGCCCCACAATGTAAAGAGGTGTCCTACTTGCCTAAGGTAGGACCGGTAACATTTTAGCTTAGGTGGATCCACTAGCTAATATCCTATGCGGGAACATAGTTATGGGATAGGGAAGATGTTCATTGGAACTCTAACCTAACGTGGGGAGAGTTTACATCTTACCATATCCACTCGGTGCTTAGCCTCCATTCCCATAGAGTAGTTCATTTTCGTTCACATTATTGTACTTGAGAGGAACGCATTGGCCTATCGATCCAAGGTACATTATTAATCATGAAATGAATGTCATTGGCCTATCGATTCAAGGTACATCAATAGGATAGCTCATTGAAGCTTTAATAAAAGAATTCCATTGGCCTATCGATTCAAGATTCACCATTACATTAGATCGTTGACTCTTTAGGAAAGGAATACCATAAGCGTATAGATTCAAGAGTCATCATTACATTAGTTCATTGGCTCATTATGCAAGGAATTCCATAATCCTATCGATTCATTTTCATTAAATCAAGACACATTCATTATAAAAGAAGAGGATACCTAAGCCTACCTAGTCAAGGTACATTAATCAACATTAGTTTCATTCACATAAGAAAATGATGCCCTAAGCCTACCAAGTCAATATGCAACACTACACTAAAGAAACCTTTCACATTCAATAATCATCATTCATGAGTGTATATTGAGAATAAGCTTTCAATAAAAACACAATTACATTTTAAACATGATCATAAGACTTTCATTGAGATCACATGTATACTTCACATCATGATCATACATAGATCCTTCATACTTTTCCCTTCAAGGCTATAAATCAGCCTAAACCCAAACATCTAGAATTCTACATTAGATAAGGAAAATATCACGATTCAATAACTAATTTAATATAGACATAAACAATTTTTCATGATCCCATAATCAATCAACCCGAATAACAAACTTCCAATTTAGTATTTTGGGGGAAACATGGATTCATAGGGGAAATTCATCATAATTCATCATTAATTAAACAATTCATTCATAATTCATCACATATAAACCTTTGAAAACGTTTTGGAATTTAACCCATGCTTAGATTGAAACCCTAGCTTTTTGAGGGAATTTTGGAAACGTGAAATCATCTTCTGAGAGGTCTCCTTGAATGAAACTTAATCAAGAATGAAGACTACCATATCTTTATGGAGGAAACTCAACGAAAATTGGGTGAGAAAAGTGAAATCTTGAGATTGAAACCTTGCCTCCTTTTCCAATGGTGGTTTCTAGAGAGATGATTATTTGGAGATGGTAGTTTCTAATTTTGAGTGTTTTGGAATAATGAATTTAAAAAGGTGTTTAATACTTTTAAAAACCTTAAATAACTAAAATAACACAATATAAAACGTCCCCAACTCATAACTAACCTTAAAAGGAATTTACCACATTGCCCTTACCTTGGCCAAGCTTGGACAAAATTGTAGTGGTGACTCACGAAACCCCTCCCACGGAACGTGGGTGGATCCATGAGCCATACTGGCAATTCATGGTTTGGTTCTGGAACATGAAAAATGAGGCCTTAACCTACGGAAGACATACAAGGGGCATGGATGGACCTACGGGGAGTAGGTCCCATCCATAGCTCCTTGGTTTTTGACACCTTTTTGTCAATTGGGGCAGCCTTGGGGTTAGTCTTTAGAGTCCCCCTCAAGGACCCTTGGTTGGTCCTTGGGGGGTTGTACCATGAAGTTTAACCCCTAAGCCCCTCAACCCAAGCTCGGAAACTCATTTTACAACTTCAAACCCCATATCAAACTCAACACACACTCCTTAGGCTCTAGTTTCACCTACTAGTTTTTCGAGTCGTTACAACATGCCTTAGATTTGAATGTTTTATTATCAGCATATTAATGTTGTATTTTCAGTTCGCAAGTCAGTTTTGAGTTATCCAATATTACAAATATTCAGTCATAAATTTTTAATTACATAATCAATTGGGAAAAGCTTAATATCGAGTGGACTAGGGTCAGTCACCCTGAAGTCCCAGAACTACGTGTCCCATAGGTTGTAAGTCCCCTCTGTGGGCATCACATTAGTGATCACGCTAGTCGTGCCTTTATACCTCTGGCAGGGTATATTGGGTCCTTTCAATGGGGCATATACATCAGACTCCACATTTAGCTCATGTGGATTTATGTCGGTGATTAGTAGCTCCCACAATTTAGTTAGACTCTATTGCATTGCTCATGTTATCAGTTACTGTAAGATTTCAGCATCAACATGTTATAAACTTAATCATTGCATTCAGTTATTTTATATCCAGTATTCTATATTTAGTATCATGCTTATCTCTTATCATTGCTCAGATATATGCTTTGGTTTAGTTATGCTTATTGTTTAGCTCTATTCTATCCTGCATGCTCAACACCTTTCAAGTACTGACGCATACTCTGCGCTACATCTTCTCGTGATGTAGATTCAGGTTCTCAGCTTCCAAATCACGCATAGATCGGTTCCCGATCTTCAGTTCAGCAGCATCAGTGGTGAGTCCTCATTCTTCGAGGACGAGTGATATAATTATCCTCCTTTGCTTTTAGTTTTAGTTTCAATTTTGCTAGATTTTGTTGGGGCATGTCCCAACACCTCTAGTCACTTAGAGGCTATTTTCAGACATAGTCAGTTTAGGCTTTAGTGTTTGAGTTTGACTTTTCTGTTGTCGTTGAACTCTCACTTTTCATTTATTCGGATAGTAGATGGGTATTCCCCATCATATTAGTTTACATAATGATTGAGCTTCTGCACAGTACTTTGCTAATTCAGTTTATTTAGTATGCTTATGATATGCCAACAGGTTTACCTTGGGATCACTCGTGATCAAAGGTCTCGTGTCCTTGGGGTAGCTTCGGGGTGTGACAAACTTGGTATCAGAGCATTATGTTTAAGAATCATTGGATGTCTGAAAATCCACACTAAATAGAGTTATTTTCATGGGTGTGAAATGCACCACATCTAATGAGAGGGAGGCTATGAATTGTTTTAGGAAAATTTCATTTTCTTGTTACTCTTATCGTGCGTAAGGTTTGATCTAATTCCTCGTTTCTAACTTGATGTTATGCACTTTCAGAGCATGCCTCCTCGTAGAGCTTACGGAAGGGATGCAAATGCCCGCAATGCTAACATAGCTCCTCCAGTCGTAGATAATGAAGTTTCGAATGTTGAGTTTCAGAAAGCCATTCAGCTTTTGGCTATAAGTGTGACTAACCGGAACAACCAGCAGACTTCAGTTCCTGTAAATGCTAGTGGTGGATCAGAGGCAGCCAGGATTTGTGACTTTGTTAGGATGAATCTACCAGAGTTCTTAGGATCGGAGACTAGTGGGGATCCCCAAAACTTCATATATGAGGTAAAAAAGATCTTTAGAGTGATGCAAGTGACAGTTAATGATAGGGTAGAGTTGGCATCCTATCAGCTTAAGTGTAGTAAGAACCATCCAGGCGAGTGTCTTGCAGGAGAGGAATAATGTTTTAGGTGTGATCAAACTGGTCACATGTTTAAAATTTCTCCTTCTGCTTAACGGGGGAAGGGAGGCATTAATGGTAGAGCTCAGTCGACAACATCAGCAGCACCAGCAGGTCGCTCGACTCAGTAGGGTAACTCATCTGGTATAAGTGGCACTCAACACCAAAATAGGTTGTATGCTCTTCAGGCTTGCGAGGATCAGGAAGATTCTCGTGATGTGGTCACTGGTACATTACGAGTTTTTAACTTAGATGCTTATGCTTTGTTAGATCTAGGGGCTACTCTTTCCTTTGTAACTCCCTATATAGCAGTCAACTTTAGTATTAGTCCAGAAATTCTCTCAAAACCCTTCTCAGTATCTACTCTAGTCGGTGACCCAGTTATAGATAGACGGGTGTACATAAATTGACCTGTCACAGTCTCCCAGAAAGTCACTCAGCAGATCTTGTAGAGTTAGAAATGGTAGATTTTGATATCATTCTAGGAATGGATTGGTTACATTCTTGTTATGTCTCAGTCGATTGTAGAACTAGGATTGTTCATTTTCAGTTTCTAGACGAACCAATCTTAGAATGGAAGGGTAGTAGCTTAGCGCCAATGGGTAGATTTATTTTTTACCTTAAGGCAAGAAAGACTATGTTTAAGGGTTATCTCTATCATCTAGTTCGGGTTAAGGATTCAAGCTTCAAAACCCAAAATTTTAAGTCAATTCCAGTAGTAAATGAGTTCCCAGAAATATTTCCAAAAGATCTTCCCATAGTTCCTCTTGAAAGGGAAATTGACTTTGGAATTGATCTCTTTCCAGATACCCAACCTATTTCTATTCCTCCTTAGAGAATGGCTCCAGCTGAGGTTAAGGAATGAAAGAGAGGTTAAAAGACCTTCTAGATAAGAGCTTCATTAGACCCAGTATTCCCCATGGGGTTTACCAGTGTTGTTCGTGAAAAAGAAAGATGGTTCTCTCAGAATGTGCATTGACTATAGGCAGTTGAAAAAAGTCACAATCAAGAATAAGTACCCTATCCCCAGGATTGATGACTTGTTTGACCAACTTCAGGGTGTTAGTCACTTCTCAAAGATAGACCTCCGATCCGGTTAGCATCTGTTCAAAGTCAGAGATAGTGACATCTCAAAAACTGCATTTAGAACTCAGTATGGTCATTATGAATTTGTAGTTATGTTATTTGTATTAACTAATGCTCTTGTAGCTTTCATGGACTTGATGAACAAAGTGTTCAAGCAGTATTTGGACTTGTTCGTTATCGCCTTTATTGATGATATCCTGATTTACTCTATGAATGAGGAAAAACATGCGAATCATTTGAGGGTTGTCTTACAAACTCTCAAAGATCTCCAATTATTCGCTAAGTTTAGCAAATGTGAGTTTTGGTTGCAATTTGTTGCTTTTCTTGGGCATGTTGTTTCTAGTGAAGGGACCCGAGTGGATTCTCAGAAAATAGAAGAAGTGAAACAATGGCCCAAAACTACCTCTCCTACAGGGATCAACAGTTTCTTGGGTTTGGCTGGTCATTATAGAAGGTTCGTGGAAGGATTTTCATCCATAGCCTCTCCATTGAATAAGTTGACTCAGAAAAAGGTCAAGTTTCAGTGGTCATATGATTATGAGAAAAGTTTCGCAGAACTGAAAACTGAGTTGACTACAACTCCTGTTTGACTCTACCAGAGGGTTCAGACGGTTATATTAGCTATTGTGATGCGTCTAGAGTCATCGTAGGTTGTGTGTTGATGCAACAAGGTAAGGTTATAACTTATGCTTCTAGTCAGCTTAAGGTTCATGAGAAAAATTATCCGACTCACGACCTCGAGCTTGCGGCAGTGGTGTTTGCACTTATGATTTGGAGACATTACTTGTATGGTGTTCACGTAGATGTGTTCACAGACCATAGGGAGGCGGGAAGCTACCGCTTCTAGAATGGAAGCTTCTCCTTTACTTTTTTTAGAGTGTATCGCTAGTTTGAAATAAAAAAAGGTTTATGGATGAAGTAATCAAAATGACAAGTGGTTACGGTTGCGGAAAGCGGAGAAAGTTAGGAACCGTCGGTTACCCTTCAGTATGTGTTCATCTAGAAATAGTTGAATCTTCGCCAGAGGAGATGAGCTGAGTTCCCCAAGGATTATGATATGAGTGTGCATTACCATCCTGGTAAGACCAATGTAGTAACAGATGCCCTTAGCAGACTATCTATAGGTAGTGTAGTACATGTTGAGGAAGAAAAAAAATAACTAGCAATGGATGTTCACATGCTTGCTCGCTTGGGAATTCATCTTATGAGCACATCAGATGGTGGTATAACAGTCTAGAATTGGTCAAAATCTTCATTGGTAGCGGAGGTTAAAGAAAATCAAAACTGTGATCCGATATTGCTTCAACTAAAGGGTGCAGTCCATCAGTAGAGTGTTGAGGTTTCCTCCCAAGGGGGAGATGGTGTGCTTCTATATCAGGGTCGATTATGTGTTCCTAAGGTGGGTGAGTTGAGACAACAGATTCTTGCAGAATCCCATAAGTGCAGATGTTCTATTCATCCAGGCACCACTAAGATGTACTGTGATCTGAGGGAAGTATTTTGGTGGAATTGTATGAAAAGGGATATAGCAGATTTTTTGGTTGTGCCCTAATTGTCAGCAAGTCAAGGTAGAGCATCAGAATCTAGGAGGTATGGATCAAGAGATCAACATTCCTACTTGGAAGTGGGAAGTGATCAACATGGACTTCATTACACGTTTACCTCGTACTTGCAGACAAAATGACTCTATTTGGGTGATAGTTGATAGAGTCACTAAGTCTGCTTGCTTTTTGGCTGTTAAGACTACAGACTCGGTGGAGGACTATGCCAAGCTTTACATTAATGAGATAGTCAGATTGCATGGGGTTCCTTTATCTATTATCTCAGATAGAGGTCCTCATTTTACCTCTCATTTTTGGAAGTCATTTCAGAAAGGTCTTGGCACTCATGTTAATCTTAGCACAACATTTCATCCACAGATGGATGGTCAGGCAGAGTGTACCATTCAGATCTTAGAGGACATGTTGAGAGCTTGGTGATTGACTTCAAAAGTAGTTGGGATGATCACCTCACTCTTATAGAGTTCGCCTACAATATAAGTTACCATTCCAGTATTTAGATGGCCCTTATAAGGCATTGTATGGGCGTAGATGTAGATCTCCAGTTGGTTGGTTTGAAGTAGGTGAAACAACCTTGATAGGGCCAAATTCAATTCATGATGCTATGGAGAAAGTGCAACTCATTAGAGATAGACTTAAGTCAGCCCAGAGTAACCAAAAGTCCTACGCAGATGTAGGGAGAAGGGAATTAGAGTTCCAAGTTGATTATGGGTTTTCCTGAAAGTGTCACCCATGAAGGGGATGATGAGATTTGGCAAGAAAGAGAAGCTCAATGCTAGATATATAGGCTCGTACAAGATCTTGAAAATGGTTGGCAAAGTGGCTTATGAGTTAGAGTTCCCAACAGAACAAGCATCAGTGCATTCGGTTTTTCACATTTTATTGTTGAAGAAGTGTA
Source organism: Solanum gracilifrons (assembly GCA_029582605.1). NCBI lineage: Eukaryota > Viridiplantae > Streptophyta > Magnoliopsida > Solanales > Solanaceae > Solanum > Solanum gracilifrons. Next base: position 26,939 of record JAJOOH010013397.1, read on the forward strand.
TGAGTGATAAAACATCTATTCTATCTTTAGAAAGTATGGCTGTGAAGGATAGTCTCACTTATGAAGAGGTACCAGTTGAAATCCTTAATCTTTAGCTTCGAAGAATGAGGAATAAAGAAGTCGCTTCAATTAAGGTTTTGTGGAGGAGTCGGTCCGTAGTCGGAGCTACTTGGGAAGCAAAAGCAGCCATGAAGGCCAAGTATCCTTATCCCTTTCCTTCCGATTACATTCTAGCTTGAGGTAATAGTTCCTCTTCAGTTCTTCAGTCATTCAGGCGTAGCTTCAGTCTTAGTATCATGTTCCTTCAGTTTGTACTTGTATTTTCAGCATATTTGCATGTTCTTGGAACTTAGTTAAGTCAAAAATCAGTTTCCATTGTTTAGTGGTAGGGTTGCAGCTCTTTCCCTCTATCTCCAGCTAGTTTAGTTTTCATTCGTGGTCGAATGTTCCCAAGGGGGAAATATTGTAACACCTCGGATCTCAAAATGAGGAAAATCCTAGTTTTCAGAAAATCTGGTGCCACTACCAACAGAACCACCCACGGACCATAGGTAGGACCATGGACCATAGGTGGGGTTCCATTGTTAAGGCCCTAGTCTTAATAGTCTCTGATCTCACCCACGGTCGACCAGTACAGTCCGTGGTTGGACCTGCGGATCATAGGTCTGACCGTAGGTGGGGGTTAGCAGCTAGTTAAAGAGAAATTGCTGAGGGATCAACTTCATATGGGATTCACTCTTAGTACAAAAGGAATTAGGTGGCCCATGACCCACCTAATGATATATAATTGAATCCTCTTTCCAACGCCACCGAGTTTTATAAAATCCCATCTCCGAGTAAAATGTTATACTCGTTTTAGTGAATCCCTATCTGGCAGAGTTGACCGACGACCCCTACCTACGGTTGGTAGATCAACCCACGGACCGTAGGTCCCTCCATGGTTGGCCTTCAACAAAATGAAGTTAGGGTCGTTGTGATCCTTTCCCCTATGCGTTGGGCACCTAAACTACGTCATTTAACCCCTAAACTACGTGGTTTTGGTCAATTTTAGCCTAGAAACTAAATTAGAACTTACCCTAATCAATTATTCATCAAAATCAAGCGGAACATAGAGCAAAAAATAAAGAGAAATTCGAGTAGCCCTAGTCCAAGAATGCATCAGGTTTTCATCAGTTTAGCCCCAAAATTGAAAAATTTCTCTGTGGAATTCGTCACCAGGCATGTGGAATTTCACTGGTGGGTTCCTTTCACCCATTAGGTCCCTAGAATTCAGTCAGATTCTTGATTCCCTTCATATTATCTAGACCTAGGGTTTCTAGAATCTCAACAAATTATTATGAATTAGTTACTTTAATGTTCCTAATCAGATTATCAGGATTTTAGTAGCTCTTTGTGTAGATTCTTTCATAAATTCAGAACCCTAGCTATGTAGTTCGTTTAGTTCATGAATTACACATGCTATGTCAGATATTTCAGATATACATGCCTCACATTTGAATTTTTCATTATCAACATATTATTGTTGTATTTTTCAGTTAGCATGTCAGTTTTGAGCTATCCAATATTACAAAAATACAGTAATAAATTGTTAAATGCATAATCAATTGGGAGAAGCTTAATACTGAGTGGACTAGGGTCAGTCACCCTCAAGTCCAAGAACTACTGACCCCATAGGTTGTAAGTCCCCTATGTGGGCATCTTTTTAGTGATCACGCCAATCAGGCCTCTATACCTTTGGTAGGGTATATTGGGTCCTCTCGATGAGGCGTATACATCGGACTTCACATTTAGCTCATGTGGTTTTATGTCGGTTGTTGGTAGCTCCCACAGTTCAGTCAGGCTCTATTGCATTAACCATGTTATCAATTACAAACATATTTCAGCATCATCATGTTATAAACTTGATCATTTCATTCAGTTATTTCATGTCCAGTATTCTCAGTTTAGTAGCATGCTTATATCTTATCATTTCTCAGATATATGCTTTGGTTTAGTTATGCTTTTTGTTCAACTCTATTCTATCATGCATGCTTAATACCTTTCAAAGTACTGACGCATGTTTCGAGCTACATCTTTTCATGATGTAGGTTTAGGTTCACAACTTCCAGATCACGCATACATCGGTTTCCGATATTCAATTCAACAACATCAGTGGTGAGTCCTCATTCTTCGAGGACGAGTGACATGATTATCCTCCTTTGCTTTTAGTTTTAGTTTTAGTTTTGCTAGATTTAGCTGGGGCATGTCCCAGCACTTCTAGTCAGTTAGAGGTTATTTTCAGATATAGTTAGTTTCAACTTTAGTGATTGAGTTTGTCTTTTCAGTTGTTGTTGAACTCTCACTTTTCATTTATTCAGATACTATATGGGTACTCCCAATCATTTCGGTTTACATGATGATTTAGCTTCCGCACAGTACTTTCCGAATTCAGTTCATTTGGTATGCTTATGATAAGCCAGCGGGGTTAGTTTGGGGTCACTCGTGATCCTATGTCCCATGTTCGTTTCCTGGGGGTAGCTTCGGGGCGTGACACCTCAAATCTAATTTTATAGTCCACAGTATTAGGTCCTATTTTAATCTTTATAGGAATAGGAACTTGGACTTTGCAAGGACACCCCCACACTTTGAAATATTTCAAGTTGGATTTCCTTCATTTCCATTTCTCATATGGAATAGATTATGTCCTGAACAAACAAAATTGCTTTCTTTCTGAAAAGACAACTTTTTGTTGTTCCCTTTAGCACTAAGGATCGTTTCTCCACACAAGTATTGTGGTAAAGTTGAACTTATAAGTAATGCATCCACCATTACTTTCAACGTTCGATTCTCCATTAGATTGAGGTGAATAAGACAACTGTTTGATGGATAAATCCACTTTCCAAACATATTTCTGCAAAATGAGATTTATATTCTCCATCCCTATCACTTCTTATATTTTTCCTAGCTGATTTCAACTTCAATTTTATATTGGCTAGACGTTTCTATTGCTACATCCTTACCATTCAACAAATACACATAACTGTATCTAATGCAATTGTCAATAAAAGTTGTGAGATACTTTTTCCAGCACGAGTTGGTGTTGACTTCATATCACAAATGTCAATGTAAATCAACTCTAATGGATTAGAATTCCTTTAAAAAATTTATAAGAATGCTAAGCATACTTAGATTCAACAAAAACTTGTAACACCTTGGAAATTAGTAGGTTAAACTAGAGCCTAAATGTGTGGGTTAACGACAAGAGTGAAGGGCAAGGGCCAAGGAAATTGGGTGAGGGCATGGCAAGGGGGTCAAGGGTGCCAAATGGTGCCTAGCCACTTACCACCTTGACGATGAGGGCCTTCACAACCCGTGGTGGCTACCACGAGTTGTTGTAACACCCGTGGTTGTCACGACCCGAGTCTACACCCCGGAAGCGACACAGTGTACTCGACCCCGAAGGGGTCTTATACAAGCTTCATAGCATTCATAACATAAGATACTTAGAAATAGTGCAGAATTTAAAACTTATTTAAAACCATCAATCAAAATTACTCATTTAAAAGCAAGTGGAAGTCTATATCTCACATGGCCATCTTAGACAAAACTTTAGACAAGAGTAGGGACACGCCCCTTTACAATAAAAAATCAAGAATAGTCTATTACATGAAAGAACTACAAACGTTAAAAATCCTTGTCCTCGATCTATGAGGACATACAAAAAGATGTCTTGGAAGATCTCTAATCCAAGCTTCAACTAGGGAGAATCAAATTGAGTGCCAATACCTACACTTCATAAAGGTAAAGAAAATATAGGTTAGCACAATTAAGTACTAAGTAGGATAGCCATGCAAAAACACACTTAAAAGGGACATTTTGTTTGAAAGTCATTCTTTTACGCCATTTTGGTAAAACTTCATGAACATAGTAATAGAGGAATAATATAAGTCCCAACCAACATTCAAGTCATATTTTCACATTTGAACATAATCACCACATAAACCATTACCTTCACCTTAATCCTTATCCTCAAGGGACCCTCAAGCTATACCTTGTGCAATGTATGGATGGCATCTCATACCACCACCCACACTAAGGTACCACCTTAAGGTCACCAAAAGTGAACTTACCATTCATCCTTTCCACATTTACACAATAAAGCATAGAAGAGACATAAACATTACATAAGTCATATCATCACATAAGGATCATCACCTAAGACAACCCCTAAATCATACTTGTGCAATGTGCAAGTAGCATCCCATACTACTACTCACACTAAGCACACCTTTGAAGTCACCATAGACAAGGCACATTCATATACAATAAGCCATAACAAAAAAATAACTCATAATACAATCCAAGTATAGCATGCATCTTTACATTACACATATAAGAATATAAGTCAACCTTCTTCATTAAATTTATTTAGGACACAGTCATTCATTAGCCATTAAGACTTAGAGAACTCACTATGACCCTCTCAAAGACTACTCGTGCAATGCTTGGATGGCATCCCATACTACCACCCTTACTTCATAGAACTCCTCAAGAAACTATAATGCACATCTCACATGATGGGAATAAGAGTTTAACCGACATAGATAATGAGAGTTAGATCATGGAATCCGGTGTCATATAGCCCCACACCACAAAGATGTGTTCTACTTGCCTAAGGTAGAACTAGGTACATTTAGCTTGGATAGAATCCACTGGCTAAGATACTATGTGGACAGATAGTTATGGGATAGGAAGATGTTCATTGGAACCCTAGCCTAACATTGGGAGAGTTTCCATCTTACCATATCCGTTCGGTGCTTAGCCTCCATTACCATAGAGTATTTCATTCACATTACATTATTGTACTAGGGAGGAATTCCTTTGGCCTATCGACCCTAGTTACATCATTATGCTAGGAAGGAATGCTATAAGCCTATCGATCCATGGTACATTCAAGGATAGCTCTAGAGGCCTCAAGAAAGGAATGTCATAAGCCTATTGATTCATGGTACATTGACTCATTAAGAAAGGAATGCTATTGGCCTAAGATTTTAGAGTCTTCTTTATATTAGATCATTTATGAAAGGAATTCGATAAGCCTATTGATTCATATCCATCAAGTCAAGACACATTCATTACTCATATATGAACGTAATGCCATAGCCTATCAATTCATATTCATCAAGTCAAAACACATTCATCATACACAAAAAGGATGCCTTAGCCTACCAATTCAGGAAACAAAAATACATAGAAGAAACCCTTCACATTCCGTCATCATCATTCATGAGTGTCAATTGATAATATACTATCAAAAATAATACAATTACATTATATACATGATCATTATTCTATCATTGAAATCACATGCATATACTTCGCGTCATAATCATACATAGTACTTAAACACCTGCACCTTTCAAGTGGATCAATAGCTCAAGCACAATTATACTTCAACATGTAATTAGGTCATAACTTGCCCTTTCAAGGCCATGATCACAAATCATCAACACACCAATAATTTACCATAATTAAGGCATAGATAATGATACAATTCAATAACCCAAAGCAATTTAGACATATTCCATTCATAAGCTTTCATGATTATCAAACCCACTTCATAAGGGCACAATTTAGAAATTGAGAGAATTCATGGGTTGATATAGTATTTTCACCATAAATCATCATTTAAACAGTAAAAAAATCATAATTTTTCATTAGAAAGCATTTGATGAGAGAACCCATGAGATTGAGTAAAACCCTAGTTTTTTCATAACTTGAAATCACTTTGGAATTCACTCCTTGAATAAGAAGTTAGACAAGGATCAAGACTACCATACCTTGCTATAGATTCCCCACGAAATTTGAGAAAGAAACACCTTGAAGTCACCAAACCCTAGATTCAACTGTTCTCTTCTTCTTCCTTGAGTTTAATGAGAGAAATACTTGAGAATAGATGGGTCTTCTTTTAATTCTATTTGGAGTGACTTAATTGAAAGGATTTAAGTCTGAAAGGGTTATATAGTTGTTTAGAAGGAATGGAATAATGAGGACTCAACTTTGGAAAAGAACAAAGGACCCACGAAGTTAAAACTTATAAATTTACACCTTGCTCGTCTATGCTCGCCCTTTGGACCCTTAGGCTCGCCAAGTGCACCCTTGGCGAGCCCAGTTTTCCAGTGAGCTCATTAAAGAAGCAGTTCATTAGGTAATGGAGGGGGCCAATGGGCGACTCGCCAACCAGCTTGGCGAGCTACGACTTAGCTCGCCCTTTGCTCCAGAACCTAGGCAAATTGAACATCCCATTAGGCTATCATAAGGGCAGAAAGGCGACTAGCCCAATCATTTGGGTGAACAAGCACCCCGATCGCCAAAAGGTCCCTCAATGAACATGGTTTATTTCACTCTATCTTGCTAGCCTAGGTTCTTGCTTGCACCCAAGGCTTCCTCCTTGCTCAATTAAGTTCTAAAACAGCCTAGACATCAACTTAAGATCACACTAGTCCACACGATGAGGCTATAGTTCAAACCTATCATTTTGCGAGTCGTTACACGGGATAGGCAATAAGCTCCAAAAGATGCCCAAGAAAGGCTCCCCTTCACGAGCCACTTCATGGCTTGTAGTGAAGAACATGGACTCTGGGAAGGCTCGTGGGGTTCCCTTCACCTCATGGGAGGCTTGTCAAGTTGGGGAGGCTATTGGTCAAGGGACGACGGGCACCACTTATGCTTATCGTGACCAACGACACTAACTATGGTTCAAGCGTCTATGATCGTCGATAATATACTAACCCAACCATGGGTAGGGGTCATGTCCCAAGGGAGTGGTAGTGAAAATAGTAGTTAGGCTAGAATTTTGTTCTAGTTAGCTATAGTTTGAGAAATTGTCGAATAAAGAGAAAGTAAATTCAAGTGGGTGACACCAAAGTGCCATATATCAATGGGGGTTTGTCACAAGTATAGCTAAAACAACAAAAATAAAGAGAAAATTCAAGTACGGGGAGAAGTTCTTGGGATATGACTACAATACAAGTTGAGATAAATTGTTGGGTACATGCTTTCAATAGGAAATTTGCAAAATAATAGTGACTAGGCTAAGCTTTGAATGGAAATAAGTTCCCTCTCGGGCTACTTACCCCGTTTCAAATGCGTTCCTCTCGGACACCCATTTGTCGTATGAAAACCAGCCTACGCCTTACCCCACTCACTCTCTCGAGCTAAGTGTTAGGATATGGGACTAGGGCTCACCATCTCGAGCTGAACCTCATGTCGACCCACTCCTTAGGCCATGAGTCTAGTGGTTTTGGTTTCGCGACCTCCCTTTAAGGCAAGTCGAAAACACATGGGTGACTTTGTATTTGCAACTATAAAACCTTTAGATTAAACCACTACCACTAGGTGAAATCACCATTAAAATACATCTAACCTATCAGCAAGCAAGACCCAACAAGAATATCAACCTATATTTACTAAATCACACCCCAAGAATGGGGTTTTTAGCCACACATCAAGAAATAATAAATTATACCTAACATGATAATAAAATCAACTGGGTATAATAAATTAAACCTTAAATTAATCAAAAGAAATCGAATAGAGAAGACCCACTTCAAACTTGGGGAAGCAGACCTCCTTTCTTCAAGTCTCCACAAAACCCTCTCCAAACTTGAGAGAAAAATATCAGCTAAAGTATGTTCTAAAGTGAAAATAATAATAATAATTCTTCCACTCCTCAAAATTAATAAAGAGTTTAGTTTTTATAGACTTCAGAATTAGTGCTAGCGGATAGCTCGACGAGCTTAGTCGATTTCGCCGAATGACTCGGCGACTCGCCCTTCTTCTGTCTCATCGCCGATTGGTGCTTGCCTTCATCATCTTCACGTTTTGGACTATTGGGGGTAGTATAGTACTACTTTGCGGAACTATTCGGCGAAGCGCCGACTGCTCCTTTCATCGCCTTTTTTATCCTCTTCCTTCATGGCTTCGCGTACTGGAATAAAGGGCGAAATATGTCCCTTTTGCAACTCATCAAGTGTGCTTGGCGGAGCTCAGGCTTCAGCTTCTTCGTTCTTTTGTAGCCTTTTTGTTCTTTTTTTGCGCCTAAGTGTCCATGCTTCCGCTAAAACTTGAAATACCTGAAACTTAAGAGTTTTCATTAGATATTGAGACAAAATAAACATTTGAGGACACTATTTCATCAAAATAAAGCTCTAAATGAGTCCAATTTGTGGACTCATCAACCACCCGAGCCGTGGTGCCCTTGACGGGTCGTGAACATGGGCGTGGTGCCTGGGAAGGGGCTGCCTAGTTAGGGGTTCTTTGGTAAATTCCTAATTAGGAAATTATTAAATTGGGTCGATTTTTATTGTTTAAATACACCTATATAAGACCTTTTAAGTCATTAACCACCCCATTTACTTCATTATTCCCAAAAACAAAACCCAAAAGAGTTCACTTTCTCCAAAATTTCTCTCTCTAGAACTTCAAAGAAGAAGAAGAAGAAGGGTGAAGCTAGAGTTGAGGAATCAAGATTTTTATTCTAAAATTCGTGGGAAAACTTCATTAAGGTATGTTATATCTTCATCTATGGGTATCTTTCACCCATAGAGCCCCTCCAAAACCCCCAATTTCAAAACTAGAAAAAACCCAAAAGTTAGGGTTTGACTTCAATCTCATGGTTTTTTTTTTTCAAATTCATATTTAATGATTCAATTATGTTTTTTATGGATATATTTATGATTTTATATTATTTTAAGTCGAATCCCTCAAGAATCCATGAATTACCCTATTTTCCCATATTGGATCTTAAAGTGTGGAAATTGATTGATACTAGTAGAATGTTGTAGAATTATGAATGTTACGAATTATTTCTTGATTCATGTTATTATCCATGCCTACTGTAGTAATTATAGGTGTGTTGATTGAATGTGATTTATGATCCTTGGAGGAAAAATTATGAGAATTATGTATGACCATGATATTTATATACATGTTTATGAATCTTAAGAATAATGTGATCATCACTATGAGGAATTATTGTGTTGTTGAAAGGCTATTCTCACACAAACACACTTATGAATGAAGTATCAATGAAGTTTACATGATTATGATAATGAAGATGTGTTGATTGAAAGGCTATTCTCAATTATACACTTATGAATGATTATGACATGTTGTGAAAGGTTTTCTCACATTATGGGGATTCTTAGGTTGAAAGGCTATTCTCACCTATTGAATATATGAGGTATCTTATGAATGATGTTGGGATGAGATGGTTGCCCTCACGTGAGTTGAGGCGGGGTATCTAGTAGCAATCTCTTTATCTCATTTTAATGAACTCAAGTAATGAAATGTTAAGTACTCCCTGTGGAATAATGCTAAGCACCGAGTGGATATTGATATGAGATGAAAGACCTCACATGAATTGAGGTGGGGTTTCTAGTAGCAATCTCTTGAGATGGATGCCCACACGTAAGTTGAGACAGGGTATCTAGTAGCAATCTCTTTGTCCCATAACTATGTGCCCTCATAGGTTTTTATCTAGTGGATCCACCTAAGATAAATGCTAATGGTTCTACCATAGGCAAGTAGGACACCCCTTTTCAGTGTGGGAGACACCAGATTCTATGATTTGCTTACATGGTCTATGTCGGTTAAGGCTTACCCTCACAATGAATGATTATGAACTATGGCTTCTCAAGAATGCACTACCTAGTGGTGGGTCGGGGTATGGGACTTCATCCATGCATTGCACAAGTAGGATTTGAGAGTATTTATGGTGTGTTACTCTTATGTTTTGAAGGCTTATGAAATGAAGTATGCTTAATGTGGATTGTTGCTATGAGTTGCTTTCCTTTTTATGACTTAGTAAATGTGAAGGTTTCCTTGTGTATGAGTATGAACTAAAGATGATATCAAAAAATGGTAAGTATGATTATGGTGGCCTAAAAGTGGTACTTAGTATAGGTGGGGGTATGGAACTTCATCTATACATTGCATAAGTATAACTTAGGGTTACTTATGAGATGGTTCTATTATGCTATAATGATCTATATGTTGAATAGGCTTGTGACATATGCTTTTACACTATTTCGTATGAATGATTCTCAAACATGGTAGAGTGCATGCATATAACTAAAATGTCCCTTTTAGCATGATTTCAAGGTTTTTATGCATGACTATCATACTTTGTGCATTTTTGTACTAACCCATATTTTGTACATATTTCACAAAGTGTAGGTTCCGGTTCTTAAGGTGATCTTCTATTGGTTCAAGCTTCGATCGACTATTCTCCTAGCTTGTGGTGAGTCCTCAAGATTTGAGGACATATGAGTCATTAATAGTTTCTTTCTAGTATTTCATTTTCGGATTTATGTTGAAATGACTTAGACCCTATTTTCAATGCATGGATTTTATAAGATGGCTAAATTGAGACAAGTTAGACTTCCGTTTGAGTTTCTAAAAGACTTTGATTGTATGGATAAAGTTTTAAAATTTCTGCATCATTTCTTTTGTTATATCTGATGATATTCTAAGGGCTTGTATGAGACCCCATTCGGGGTCAAGAAAGCCATGTTACATCTAGGGTGTACCCCTGGGTCGTGACAAAATTTGACATTTTTATTTATTGAAGACAAAGTTAGACAAAACTTCTAAGTTGATCAGTTTTCCTTACAACATTTTGTAATTGACATGTCTCAAGCGTTCATGTCACAAACAGTTTAACTCAAGCAAGTACGAAGAAAGTAAAATATTAAGTTTGAAAATCTCTCCGTAAGGTAGTTTTTTCTCACAAATATTTTGTTCCTACTTCTTACAATGTTGTGTTATACAAACATTAATTAGAGTCAGCACCTCGTCAAATGTCCTTTCCATAAGGACCTTTCCATGACTTTAAATTTGATTGTTATAGAACTACCCATGAACATAGGTTCATCAGGTCCAATAAAGACAATATAATCCAAAATGCTTCTTTTACAAAACATAACAAATGACTATTCACTAATATTCATGTCTATACAAATACTTTATTTTAATAGACTTATCTTTTTATGAAAAATCACAATATTTTAAGTGACACTTTTTCATAAAAGAACACAACTATTTTGAACAAGTATATATATAATTTGGCAGTTTCATACTAGTCACACCATATACTAGCAAAAGAGAAACTCAACGACAAAGATATAAAATATACTCCAATAATTTTGTGGGTCTAACATAATACAAAAAGTATCATTAAATTTCATAACTTGTGCTCCACATTTATATTAGACATTAAGGGGTCGTTTGGTGTGAGGGATACAAATAAATAGTGATGGGATAAAAGTTATGTATCGTGTTTGGTTACCATGTTTGAGATAGCTTATCCCACCATTTATATCGTAGTGATGGCATAAGTTATCTCATATACATGGTGGAATAAGTTATCCCAGGATAGTTAACCCCAATATAACTAATCATGGGATAACTCTATCCTAACCAAACGACCCCTAAAGTCTAATTTTATCTATATCATAAACAAAGAACCCCCACATTTTAAATGTGATCTCAAAAATAATTTTCATGTATTGGATAATTTTTCCACATATTTTTTTCCATACTATCAAAATGTCATTGGCAACATGAAACCACTTCTGAAATATTATTCTACAAAAAAAATATTATTCTTCCAAACTAATTATCTTGTTTGGCCGCACTTAAAGTAAAATAGAAACATGACTAGAAGACAAAATATGTCGATAGATAGATTTGGTGGACCGGGAAAAAAAAGATCAATTCCTCTTGTCAATTTATCCTTATTAGGTGGAAGCATTAACTCCTTTGAGTTATTTAAAGCTCATGAGAACACTACTAAAAAAACAGTGAATACCGACCTATAAATACCGACCTTCGGAGGTCGGTATTCCCTGAAATACCGACCTAAAACCGACATCC
>JAJOOH010013398.1:0-31042 GCA_029582605.1 Solanum gracilifrons
TTTAGATAATTAAAATAGAGTGTATTAAGAAGAGTTACAAGGCAATTAAGAATTGGGTGGTTAAAATTGAAAATCTCAAAAAATAAATTAATGACTAAAATTTAAATAATTAAAATTAAATTGTGAATTTTGTAATAATTAATACCGAATGAATTTTAGTAGCTCAATTGGTTGATTATATGAATTTTTACATTTTTGTGAGAGTTCAATTTATTTATTTTAGTTTCACTATCTTCAATTTATTTATTTTAGTTCCACAATTATCTTACAATTCCACTCAAACTTTACATTCTCTCTCTTTTTGGTTTCATTTTTTAGCCTTAACTAATAGTTTGGGCCCCACAATCCACATGTCAAAAAATGGGTGGAGCCTCTTCCAACTTTGGTTGGTTGGGCCTCACCCATAGTAAAAATTTTCCAAATTCTCTATATTCTCTAGGGCTTCGCCGCCTCTACTAAGAAATCATGGCTCGCCGAAGCTCTGGTAATAAGCATATTCCATCAACACTGTTTTCATTATTTCAATGTAAATCTATCTACTTTTCACGTTGCTCATCGTTTTCGTTTTCTACCGTCAATTTTCCTGAAAATTGAAATGGAACATCGAATATCATACTTCCTTTCAGTTTATTTCTTTTGGATGAATTCATATTTGAATGCAATTAAAATATCGTACGGTTTTGATTCGAGTTCTGGATTGCTATTCCTTAATCTCTATGTCCTAAAATGAATTTAGGAAGTCAAAAAGTATTTTCTCTGATTAAGATTTTTCCAGACCTACTGTAAAAATTGCTACTATAGGAGTTGTAATTTCTATATGTGTAGCTTTGTTTTTTGATTAAACAGATTAGATACTTTATATCCCTTATTCTTTTTTATGATTGATTAATTCTCTTAATACTTGTGCTACTATGCTTATCTAATGAAGAAACTGTAGATACGATAGTTGGTGCCCTAGTTGGAGCTTGTTTCCCAATTATTTATCTCATGTGTTAGTTAAATCATCTCAATTGAGCTCAAGTTAGGTGGATATCAGGTTGATTGTATTTCTGGCTCCTGGGTGTTAAGAAGAAGACAAGCTTTAGTTACATTGGAACCTAATTGCTGTATTGATTTTTTTGCACTGTATTCACCGAAAAACCGCTGTTTGTTTGTGGTTCTGAGATATTAGTTTTATTTTTAGTTGTGTCTTTCGATTTTTGTATTGGGCACGAGGCTAGAACTTTTGACATGAGATCTTCCTCAAAAATAAAAATGAGGCCTAGAAAATTTGAAATGAGATTTGACCATTGCCAAAAGGGACATGATACAGACTGAATTTCTTACTATAGGGTATGCAGAATTGCTTAAAAACTCAATTTTATGTATTTTCTTTAAGTGCATCATTCTTCCTGATCATTGTATAGGATTGAGGTAGTAATATATTTTCTTGCGTTCTTTATAATATGGTTGCCGACACCCAATTATCTACTGTTATTGTTGTGTTGGTTAGGCAGTTGGTTGCCATAGTTCATCTTAATTTTCAATCAATGTTTGCATCTGTCACTTTACGTTTTGCACTGAATCTTCTGTTGTAATTTATTAGTTCCATTAGGTGCTAATGGAAAAAGAAAGGGTAACTTTTGGCCCCCTTTTTGTTCTGGTTGATGATTTTTTATTTTCCTTGTTTTGTTATCTAGGAAGATCTGCTCGTCCTGCCCCCCGTGCTGCCCCTCGTCCTGCTCCAGGTTGGTTTTTTTAGTAGTCAGACTTTTATCTCCTGACAAATTATTTATGCCATTGGTTTGTAGTACAGCTTCCTTCCTTTGCCTGTGCATTTTCATATTCTCTCTTTCTCTTTTTTGCAGTAAACCATGTTCCTCCGCCAGCTCCCATGCAAAGTAGTGGTGGTGGATCCATGCTTGGTGGTATTGGTTCTACCATAGCTCAAGGTATGAGGATATCCTGCTGTCCTGCAGTATGTAGAGAACTTAAATCATAGTTCTTCAATTATATTTTGTTTGCAAGACTCTCAACAAGAGCAAAACAGCTTTTAATGACCTTTCTCTTTTCTTCATAAAAAAATATATTTTCTTTACAAAGCTGTCCTCCAGTATGTTGAGAACTTAATAACAGTTCTTCAAGTATATTATGTTCGCGAAGTTGCTTACAGATGTCTAGTCTGTTTCTGATTTTTATGTTTTACAGGTATGGCCTTTGGTACTGGAAGTGCTGTGGCACACAGGGCTGTAGATGCTGTCATGGGTCCACGCACCATTCAACATGAAACTGTTGCTTCTCAGGCACCTGCTACAGCTGCTCCAATGACTAGCGGTGCTGGTTCAGATGCTTGCAGTATGCACACTAAGGCATTCCATGATGTAAGTGTTAATTTCACACCTTTTAACTACTATAATTTGCAAATTGGAGGTTGCTCTTTGGTCTTTATGTCAGTATGACCTGTCTTATCTTCACAAGAAGATTCTGATGAAGCCATTGTTTGTGGTTCAACTTGCAGTGCATTAATAGCTCCGGAAGTGACATTGGCAAGTGTCAGTTCTACATGGACATGTTGTCTGAGTGCAAGAGGAACTCAATGATGAATGCCTAAGCTTTTGTTGGTTGGGTGTTACTTTTATAATGTTAAACTCATTCTTAATGGTATTGTTGGAATAACGATGGAATTATGATCTAGGTGCATTGATTTGGCAAAGTGAATTTGGTTCTTGATATACCGTGCCTCCAATAATCATAGGCTGAAGCCTGTGAAGTATTGGACTTTTATAGACCTGTCCATGCTACTATATTTCAGTTTGCTTTTTATGCTATGATGTGCTCTGCCTTTGATTACTATCCAATTGTTAGAGATACGAGAACTCCAAGTTCTTCTGGCTGACATCTTTAAAAATGCCATGAAACTAGAGTATCGATTCTAGACTTGGCCTGTCTTTGTGGACTAGGGCTGCTGAGTTCCAAATTACTGCTATTGTCCTAGAGTTTTCTTATTCTGCCACTCATTTCCATGAAAGTTTTTTGTTCAAGTGCAACTAAATTATAACTCTCTTTTGCTGGTGGAATTTTATTTCAAGTAACAACTTTTTGTATTGGAAATTCAACGACTCAAATGAAAAGAACCTCTCAGAATAAGGATCATGTTCAGTACCTTGTTGTAAGTGCATGTCTATTATTTGCTGGCATGGGTTCTAAAACAACAGTATTCAGCTTCCTCTATTCCTATTTCGAGAGGTTTTGTTGCCTAGGATTTGGCGGGTTGTTCTTAAAAGGTTTGTTAATATTCAGTTATGTGAGTGCTAAATTAGATAATTAGATGTTTGTAACCAAGATTTGGATCCCTTTTTCTATACGATGCATCATATCCGCTGTTGTATTATTAATAATAATTGGAATGTTTCAACTTGGTTTTTATGCTATGATGTGTTGTGTTTGTGTTTCGAAAAGTGATTTGCATTGCTTTAGTGAATTGAAGTCATGGATTTGGTTCGTCTCCATTTCCTTACTCAGCCAAGAAAGCTTTGACAATGAAGTAATAGGATTTTGAGAACCATAATTTTATAGACCTTACTTTTGGTTTCGTCGTCTCACATTGACCATCCTTTGTGATTTACTATTTGTAACAATTCTTTGAAACTATTTGTTTTTTATGTAAATTATATTTTGACTAATTTCTTTTTTAATATTAAACTTTTGTTAATATCCTTTTTTATAAATTCTTTTAAGAAAACGTGAAATCGTCACCTTTTTTGAATTCGTGACATAAAACATCATCTCATCTCAATGACGAGATTCTGAATTCATTTTAGAAATTCTATAGAGATGTGTTGAAATAGTTGTATGGTGTAAAGTGAAGAAGAGCAGACAATTTGCCATTGAAAGATTTTGGCACATTAAACCGGCTTGATTAACTTGTTTTATTATGCCAGGAAGATATCTTCCCCAATTATAAACCAGTTCAAAGTTATTGTTTGTGCTAAGTTGCATTATGGGGAAAAAAAAGAGAGTCACGACTTGTATAAGTTCCTAAGGGAAAAAATAGAAAGAAAACAAACGAACAAATAAATGTAGAAAGAGTATCTATAAATTAAAGCAAAAGGGAAGAAGCTTCACAATGTTTCATCTTGTCAGTGTCAACCATAATTAATCTCAAGATAAAATTCTAGTGTTTATGGGAATTCAACCTTTTAGTTGTTTTTAAACTGTTTTTCTAGTGTTTTTATATCATGACTTAGTTTTAAATTAATTTGATGGGTTAAGTTCAGGTTGGTAGTTGGTTCTCCCACTAGCAGTAGCGGATCCAGGATTATCATTAAGGAATGTCAATGTAAAAAATATAATTATGAGGCTAGTAGGGCTACAAAACACGACCTCAAAGAATTTTTATGACAACTTAACCATTACACTAAACTTTTAACATGTATCAAGAGATGTCAATACTTGTATATATCTTTATCAAATCAAAATTTGACCTCTATATACAATGTAATTTTCCGATGAAGGGGTATATCACTTGACACCCCTTACCTAAGGGTGGGTACGCCCTGCCCACTGGAGGGTTAGTGTGGATGCCATTCATGATGGGTCAGGATCTTGACAACACTAACGGGTCGATTTGTAGAGTTTATAAAAATAATGCTAAATATAGTATATTAGTAATGCTTGCATTAGAAATGTTTGTATTAGTTATACTTACATTAATTATACATAGATGATTACCTGTTATGTATTGTTTGGTTTAGTGTATTAAAAATAACATACTTACATAAAAATAGTTATTACAAAGATATCCTTCACAATTATGGTGAAAAAAATGTAAAAAAAATTTGAGGGGCAATTTTATCTTTAACCATGCTAACACGTGCATTACTAATACTCCCTCTGTCCCTATTTACTTGTCCACTTTTCCTTTTATAGTTGTCCCTAATTACTTGTCCATTTTGACAAATCAAGAAAAGACAAAAAAAATTAAAATTCTATTATACCCTTAATTAATTACTTTGAAAAAGGTAGAACTTTTTGAAAATACTAAATTTTTAACTCATCCACTTTATAATTAATAGGGGTAAAATGGTAAATTCACTATGTCAATAATTATTTTCTTAATAGGTGTGTCAATTTAAAAGTAGACAAGTAATTAGAGACAGAGGGAGTACCATAGATATGAGGGGCAATGTTGTCTATAACCATGCTAATGCGTGCATTAAACTCTTGCATTACTAATACCTAGAAATCTATGGTATTAGTAATACACACATTAATACACAATACATAGCATGAATACATATACCAAATAAGATATTACTAACCCACAAAGCTAATACATGCATTATTTTTACTAATATACTCTAACAAATGATCCGTAAATTAATCTTAATACTAAAATATGTTCCGTATTATATAGAACATTAAATTAGTGTGATATAGATAAATTTTACAAAACATTTAATTTTTATTCATTAGATTGATCAAATTTATCTTCTACCCCGTTTTTTAGAATGAAGAGGCTGGAATTTGAATGAATATCCATCCGTGTTTTGTAGGCGAAAGTTGAAAAAGTAGTTGTTGGAACAAGTTCCTTCATGATTAAGGATTTGAAGGGACAATCAATATCTCAATAGGTACATATACATATGTGAAACCAAAAAGGTGAAGGAATCGCATTAATTACTATGGTGACTCAACTTTTATACATCAGGGGATGTTAATTACAATTTGAAAAAATAAAATAAAAACTCAATGCTTTTATTTGATTGGAAACAAGGATTCAATTCCAAAGTTAGGTTTCCTTTTCGACTTTTCAACCACAACATTAACAGCAGGGTATTTCTGTTATTAATAGAAAAAGAAACACCTATTTTGAAAACTGTTCACTTGTTTTCCCTCTTCAGAAAGTCTTGGGATCATAAAACTCCAGTTAGTAAATTTTCCAGAATGGATTTTCTCCGATTTGCGCTTCCCTTGATCGATTGCCTAGCTTGGTAGATTTTCTTTCTTTCTCTCTCTCTCTACGCTCCACTCCAGTTTGTGTTGTTTCGTTAAAAGATGAAAATTTTGTATGGTAGTTAAGAAGAAAGACTTAAATAAAGAAGAACTTTAGCTACAATTGAAGATTCATCAGTTTTTTTTTTTTTTTTTTTTTTATTCTACGTATTTTGCATGTATTGATACTCTTGTTTTTTTGAATTTGCAGGCCGGTAGTTGCTCTGGGCTATCCTATGTAAGTTTTGATTGTTCAATATTAGTTAGTGGTTAATGGGTATGTATTTAATTTGTGCTTTTTTTTACTGGTACATTGTTCTGTGCAACTGCAGATGTGCATCAATACGAGCAATTGAGACTGGTTCCAAGTATCACATGAGGAAGCTCGTCATATATTGGACTATCTTTTCTTTTATTTCTCTCTTCCAACACCTATTTGACAAATTTATCCAATGGTAATGTCCTTTGTAATCATATGGAACTCTTTGAATTATTGACACTTAGCTTGTTACTAACATTATTGGGCAAACTCGAAGTCGTTAATGGTTAACAAATTTATCGTCAATGTCTTAAAATGCACTCCTCTTGCATATACTAATCACTTTTCATTTACTTTGGCAGGGTTCCTCTGTGGCCACATATAAAATTAATTACCATATGTTGGTTGGTGATACCACGGTTTAACGGGGCATGTTATCTTTATGAAGTTCTAGTTCGTCCATGTTTACTGGTTAAATGGCACGATAGTATCAGTCAGCTTAATAGTTCTTGTTATGTTTATCTACGCCTTTCATGTTTGTGCTTGTCTGTCAACCTTCAAACTGTTGCCGACTGGTTTAACAAGCCAATGGAGGATCAATCTCTCAAAAATGAAACATTTCTGTCTGTGGTAGAGGGGTATCTCGAAGAAAATGGATCGGATACTCTGGAGAAACATATTGCAAACAAGGTATGTCAGACATTACTTCAGCAAGGAGTAGACGGTTCATTACTGAATTGGAAATAGTACTTCAGTTAGTTATATAAAAGTTGAGACAACTACCCATTTCTGTAGCCAAAAGTTAAATTGCCACCATTAAAGCAACTGTATGATTGCATATTCCACTGGATTTTATAGCAACGTCTGCTTGAGTATTGATTTTTTTCTCGACAAGTGTACTTATCATGATCTCCTGTGTGCAGTATAAGGATTATAGTTCGAAACATCATGCAGAAGAGATCAAGCCTACTGATACTAGTGATGAAGCAAGAAGGATTAACCCCAACCAGGTGCCTCACCCATTGTTCCTAGCTCCCTGTACTTAATGAAACAATTTTTAACTTCTTTTGTTGCTGCTTTATTGGGGTTTTCACCCCATAATGGTTTGAAAAGTTGCATTAGCAGTTGAGTACAAGTTAAATGACTTGCATATATGTGACATCATGCACCAATTTTTGAGATTTGCATATTTCCAGTTAATTTGTGAATGCTTTGTTTGCATAGATGTTCTGTACCTTTCAACTCTTGAACTATTGTTTGTACATTAGGTTATTGTAATGACATTATGCAGTTATCAGTTTTCTCAAATAAAGCATTCAAGAGTCTGAATTTTCCTTTTGTTAACAACAGAAGTAATTACTTGTGTTCTTTTGTAGTGAAAAACTATTTTTCTGTTCACATGCTTTCATTCATTGAATTCCCATAAATAACAATCATAGTACTCCTAATCAGACACAATGTGAAGGGAGTGGTCCTGTTTGGGAAGATATCACAGTGATGGAGCATATGGCAAAACATGAAGCAGCTGAGCCCAAACAGGTTATATTTCTTTGCACTTGAATTTCCTTAAGTTACTTTTCTTTTGGAGTATTATATGTTCACGAGTATTCTTCTAGATACCTTGGTAGATGAAATATTAAACTAACTGCTAATTGATGATAGATGACAAGAGGAGAGCTTGAGATGAGCCTTACTGTTTATGAAAATAAAAATTAGGCTCATCGACCAAGACAAAGATGGCAAATGATAATGCACACTGAATCAAGTGCATTATCATTTAGACCAAGCAGAAACTCTGTGTATGCTAAAGAATCACTGAATACCTGAAATTGAAGCTGGCATACTTTGTTATATTAATTGTTTTTGAAGTTTGCACTAGATTCATCTATCTTTGCATACTCTCTAGTGTCTGTTTCTCCTGTGAACATTTGAAGCTATTGGAAAAGGAAAATACTTAGTGCTCTTAATTTTTTTAAAACATAAAGTACCACCTTTATTCTAGCCTAGGTTTTGTGTTTCTATATTCAAGAGAGAGTAATCTGTATGTCAGTGATTAAGATGTCTGCGGAACTGCAGGTTAAGAGTTTGAAGGAAAATCCAATTATAATTGAGAAGAAAACGAAAGGACTGCAGGTCAGGGAACTGGTAGTTCCAGCTGATGCTGAAGAAATAAAACTTCCAGAGGTTGCTTCTTCAGAGAAAGTTCAGACAGAGTGGACTTGTGCATTATGCGAAATGACAACCACCTCGGAGCAGAACATGAAGTCCCATCTTAACGGAAGGAAACATAAAGCTAAGTATGAAGGGCTGAAAACTTGCGAACAAACGTCCAAAAGCGATGGAAGTTTACCAGTTCCAACAAAGTCAAATCAGCTTAATCTGGAGCAAGTAAAACATGCATCTGCAGCACAACCACAGCACAGTGCTAATAAAGCAGTTGAGCCTAAACAGGTTATTATTTTTTAACCCTTGAACTTCGTGGTCATTTTGGGATATTATGCCTTCACAAATGTTAAGCAAGCATTTGATCAAAAGAGGAGAGCTTGATGTTCTCATGAGAATAGCTAATTAGCTGCTACTGATACTCTTGGTGGTCAAGTTAGGAAAAGGGCAGGATGAGGGCTTAGCTGTATATGAGGACAAAAGATTAGGCTGATGTGGAGGATGGCAATTGATAATGCACTCTGAGATCAAGTGCATTATCATTTAAACTTAAGCAGAGACTACATATATGCTGAACAATCACGGAACAGCCCAAAAATTAAACTGATGCACTTAGTAAAGTTTATCCTGCTTGAAGTTTGCAAGATTCAATTATGTTAGTATATTCTCGAACCTCAGTTTCTCCTGTGAACATCTGAAGTCACTAAAGAAGAGAGAGTATTGAAGCTCTTAATTCTTTTTTAAACATTAATACTACTTTTGTTCTAGCCTGGTATTTATTTTTCTATAATCAAGCAAATATAATGTGTATGCCAGTGATTGAAACGTCCCCTGTGGAACTGCAGGTTAAAAGTGTGAAGGAGCATCCAATTCAGATTGAGAAGAAAACAACAGGTGTGCAGATCAAGGATACAGCATTTCTAGCAGATGCCAAGGAGATTAAACTCCCAGAAATCAATCCTCTAAAGAATGTTCAGACAGAGTGGACTTGTGCGGTATGTCAAGTGACAACCACCTCAAAGCATGACTTGAAGTGCCATCTTCTAGGGACGAGACATAGGATAAAGTGTGAAGAGCTGAAAAGAACGGCCAAAACTGAAAGAAACCCACCTTCTACTTCAAATATACCAGAGCTTAAGCAGAAGCAAGTAAAACATGCTCTTGCAGCACAAAACAAGAACAGCACTAATAAAAAACCTAAAGAAAATGTCCAACTGGGAGCTACTACCAGGCAACATCAAAGGCAGACACAAGTGAAGAATGCTGGTGGTGCTACTCATAATTCTAAGTTGTGGTGTAGTTTTTGTGACATTAGGTGCCCTGATGAGATTGCTATGGCTGCACATCTTAACGGTAAGAAACACTTGGCAAAACTTCAAGAAAGAATGAGTTTTACTAGTGGAACATCATGGGATTGAATTATGCAAATATGCAGTTTTATCAGGGTATTTGAAGGCGTTTGGTCTAATTTAGGTTGAAGCAACTGTGTTCGATTATCAATACTAAAATTCAGTTGCTTAATCACTGGGAAGGACAATTAGGTAAAGTTAATGTCGACAACTAGTGACATCTGTGTATAATCAGTTTTTAACTTAGCTTTTTGTTTCTTCACGTCTGTTTTATATAGTCGTCTTTTATGCTAATTTTACCAGCTAAAACATTAAGAAAAAAATCGCACAAGGAGGGAGTTGCAGGCTGGAACATCTATGAAACAAAAGGCTTCCAAAGTGTGTTGTAATGAATCCTGGTAAAATGTAGTGGAAACAAGCCAGAAATATAACTTTACTTCAAATCACTGTTTTGAAAGGTGGAGCCGGATGCGAGGCATTTTATATATCACGGGGCAAGGCGTAAGCCTCACGATATGGGGCGTACATCTCATGTATATTTAATTTTATTTTATTATTAAGAAAATAAGTAAAAATAAAGCTATGATTCTACAAATAAATTTTAATAAATAATCAATATTATATATATAAAAAATATTATAATTATTATTTAGAAAATATATTAATAACCAATAATATAGAGAAAAATATTATAATTACTATTTGTGAAAGACAACAACTAACAACACAAAAAATGATATAGACAATCATCTTTAAATTGAAATCATCATCCATCTTCACACTGACTAATCCTTCACACCTTCAATTCATATTTCTACTAATTATTGTTTATACATTTTAAAGAAGGAGGAGGATAAGAGAGTAATAACAAAAATGAATAGAATCGTCTCAGGAACATAGTGTTGTGAAAGTTGTATCCTGTTAATTCAGACACAATTATCTAAAAAATAATTTATAGCGATGTTTCTTATCCTCCTCCTTCTTCTTTAAAATGACCACTCTCTATTTATTTTTGGGAAAACGACATAAAAGAGTCATAAAATCCAAAATAATTATATGTTCATACCTAAACTCAAAGTAATTTAAAAAAGGACAAATTACGTAACTACACTCATTTACTTACCTTAATATCCATTTATCCCTACTTATTTCAAAAATTTCAAAAATCCCTTATTTACCTATGTATCCCGCATGTATCCCGTGCACAACGCTATGTATCCCGCGATGTGGAATGTATCAAACCTAATGTATCCCGTGCACAACGCTATGTATCCCGCTATGTGGAATGTATCAAACCTAATGTATCCCGTGCACAATGCTATGTATCCCGCAAACATCATTTTTAAGGGATTTTTGGTAAATAGAAAACTAGAGGGATATGATGTTATTTAGTACTTAAAAAATAGTCTCATTCTCTCATAAATAATTATAACCCATAACCCCCTTCATTAAGATTGATTTTTTACGCTTAACTGATATTAAATCAGTATCATTTACTATATTAGTCATTAAGGTTTCTTGTAGAGGTGTACATGACCGGGTTAGTTCGGGTGTTTCAAATATCAAACTAAATCATTTGTATAAAAATTTAAATTTATAAACCAAATCAAACTAATAAAACTCGGATTTTTTCAAGTTTTTCAACCTCGGGTTGGTTCGGATTTTTCAAATACCAAACCAAACCATTTGTGTCGAATTTTTAAATTTTTAAATCAAACCAAACTAACAAACCTCGAATTTTTTTCCGGTAAAGTATTCATACAAACATATAATTAACTTGTGCTTCAAATATTTCTTTAGTCCAACCAAAATACAACTATCTAAGGTGTTTTTTAAGAAAATAACTCAAAATATAAGATGAATGATGACACCAAAATATTCGATAAAAAATAATAATGAACTCATATAAAATAAATATTGCAAATTGATAAGTCATAATGAAAATGATCATAATTTAAAAGTACTAAATCATTTTAAAAACTATATATATAATGTCAGGTTGGTTTGGTTTCGGGTTGACTTTTTTTAGTTAAAAGTACTAAATCATCGATTATCTTGTATTTCGGGTTTTATATATTACGGATTTTCCATTAATTTTTTCAATTTTTATGTGAGTTTGGTTAGATAATCATCAAATATTTATGTGTTTCAAATTTTTAGTCTTTTAAATAATTTTTTTTGATTTTCTTGTGATCTTGTTTTAATATTTCATATTTAGTAGAATGTGAGTTTGGTTAGATAATCATCAAATATTTATGTATTTCAGATTTTTAGTCTTTTAAACAATTTTTTTCGATTTTCTTGTGATTTTGTTTTAGGACTCGGGCGGTTTCCCTGTCGGGTTCTAGCTATCCGCCGCCATCGCTCTATTGATGGTTCCGAAAAGACTCTTCTTGAATCCATGGAACTTGATGAATCAATTGCCGGATAGAAGTTCTTAATTGTCCATTCATTCTCAATTCTAAATAACCAAAATACAGTTTATTTATGTATTCATCCTAATTGCATATGAAAAACAAAGTTTTTATCTTATTTTACTTATTTTGTATTTACATTATCACTTTGTATACCAAATAGTTTGTATTTAGATTTAATTTTGTATTCGTCCTAATGGTATACCATCAAGTTTTGTATTTATATTTGATTTCGTATTCATTCTCAATTCTAAATAACCAAAATACAGTTTATTTATTTTATATAGGTATTCATCCTAATTGCATCAATAAAACAGATTTTGTATTTTATTTTGCTCATTTTGTATTTTCAATATCACTTTGTATACCAGATAATTTGTATTTAGATTTGATTTTGTATTCATTTTCAATTCTGAATAGCCAAAATATAATTTATTTACGTATTCATACTATTATTAGTAAATAGATTTGTATTTTATTTGGCTCATTTTGTATTTTCAATATCACTCGCAATTTATATTTCAATTGCATTTTAAAATAATGACATACAAAATCATATTTAAAGAAGTCCATCCGAATACATTTCAGATAAAATCATATTTAAAAAAGTTCAAACAAGTAAGGATAAAAAATTAAGGGAAATATTTTTACTTTTTTTGAAATATTTCTTCTCTCATGATTCTCTCCATTATGTTATTAAATATTAAAAATTTGTATTCTTTCAAATTAAATAAATACAGTCAGCATTATAACAAATCAAAATATTGACAATTTTCAATAAATATTGAAAGTGTTGACAAGGGGTCCTATTAGATGCTAAAATATTGTTGTTTTGAAAATTTTCCCAACAAAGAACACAAAATGACCAAAATTCCAAAAAAAAGACCTGACCCAAAAGAAAAAGGTGAAGAGTTTCTAAAAGCTCTTCCCTAGTCTAGTCCACTGTTGTAATTCCTCGTACTCTTGTCTTGAAGCTTACTCTCTCTTCATTGAATTTGAAGACTCTTCTCTCATGGCTGCACTGGCACTGCTGATCTACTTCTCTAGCTCCTGGTACGACTCAATCCTCATTTTCCTTGTCGTTTATATCCTATATATTATTGATATATATCTTCCTTTTTCTCTTTTCTCCTCAGATGGTCTGGGTTCTTTTCAATTGACCGTTAGTATTTGCTCTGCTCCCTCTAATCTTGTAAGTCATTGAGCCTGCCCTCTCTATTTCACTTCATTGTGTACTGGATAGCTCTAAAGCTCCGCGACCCGACTTGATGGAGCATTTGATAGCTGGAAATTATAGTCCTAACCTTCTTTAACACATATGTAATCTTTCTCTTGTCACTTTCTCGATGTTTACAGTTCTTGTTCAATGTTATTCTTACACTATTGTATCTATGCTTCCCTTGTTCTTGACTATTATGCTTTTCTTCCTCATTATCAACATGTTGGTGTTATGATTCTTCTTTTCTTGATATGTGTTTGGTACCTGCGCTTTATCTAAATTAATATGTTTTCTGATTGAACTTGGTAGCTCCTGAAAGGTGTTGTATTCCTTTGTGGTTTGTGATTCCACCATCTCATTTGCTAAAGAGTCTGCTACATAATTTCCTTCTCTAAATGTATGAGTTAATGAAGCTTGTAGTTTGTGTACAAGAACTCTTATTTCCTCAATCCTTTCTACCATCTCCTATGGTACCTTCCACTGTTTTTCAATCATTTTTTTTAAGCTCAAAGAATCTATTTCCAACTATAACTCCCATTAGTTCCTTCCCCATGCAGTACTGCAAAGCCTCCAAGATTGCCATTGATTCAACCTTTGTGTTTGTTGCCACTCCATTTCTTTTTGCCTTTGCATACAGTAAGTTACCTTCATGATTTCTAATGCAAAATCCAAAGGAACTATCTCCAGGGTTACCTTTACTTGCACTATCTGTGTTGCATTTTACTTTGTCTCTCTCTGGCCTTTGCCAAACTATATTGTAATGATATATCTTGGGCTTATAGTTCTGCAATTTTGCTATTAGGTGTGGTCAATTTGCTTTTTCTGGTCTTTTCCAAGGATACACTCCTCTTACTAGCTTCATCAACATCTCCTCTATTTGCTCCACCATATTTTCAAATGTAACAGTCTTTCATGTTTCAAATTGTTTCTCTTTTTTCATATTTTCCACATAATGACTAGTGGAACTGCTCTATATAGTAGTTGAAGTTTAGGGTTGGCATCTAGACTCCACCGTTGAATAATAAGTTGTTGTAAGTGCATGTCCTCCATATTTATATCTGTAAAAATAGCAAACTGCCTCCACAACCTCTTGGTTATGAAGGCTGTTAGGAAAACATGTGTCATAGTTTCTTCTGCCTTTACTTCACAACACCAATATCTTGATACAATTTGAATTTTCATTTTTCAGAGTTTCATCCGTGGATATTCTACTGAGCCATAGCCTCCAAACAAAGAAATTGATTTTCAATGGCAATCCCTTTGCCCATATGAAATCAAAGTCCCTTCTTCTTTCTTTTCTGTGCCTCACTAAATTCCAAGCCGAGTTGACTGTGAAAAATCCTTGTGAATTACCCATCCACCAAGTTGCATCATTGTTGTTGTTATCTTCTGGAGGCTTAATATGATTCACAATATATACAGTCATCTCTTCAGACAATACCCTCCTCAGACCTTCTATGTCCTAGGTTCCATATCTATTGAAAGACCTTACCTCCAGTTCTTCATTTACTGTAGTATCTCCTTCTACATAATAGAGTGCTCATGTTTGGTCCAGTTATCAAACTAGAAAGTAGAGTTGCCATCCTTTAGCTGCCACCAAATGTTATGCTCTACCTCTTCCCTAATAGCAGTCATCTTTCTCCACACATATTCCCTGTCCTTTAGCCAAAATTGGATGAAGTTTTTTGCAGTATTTATTCGACATGAAACTTTCTCAGGGAGAGGATGTAGTTGTTCTAAAGTTCCACCATAACTTTGCAAATAGAGCTTTGGACATGTCATGTAATGACCTGAAACCCAAACCTCCCTCCTTCTTAGGGTAACCCATATTATCCCATGATACCCAATGTTTGTTTCTGGCTCCAGTGCATTACCCTAGAAAAATCTTGCAAATTTTTATATAACTGATATCAATTACACTTTGGGGGGAGGGGGTTCATGGAAGACAATAAATAGACGAGCATTGTTTGTAATACATGGGCTATTAGAATGTATCTTCCACCAAAGGATAAGAGCTTCTTCTGTCAGGAGATTAATCTCTTCATTACCTTCTTTACTAAACTCTCAAAGTGTGATTTATTTTTCCTTCCATAAAAAATGTGGCATCCCAAATAGATGAAAGGTAAAGACCCTTGTCTAATTCCAGTGAGCCCTTTTATCCTACTACAAACTCCTATAGAAGCTTTTTCATCTAAGTAGACCAAATTTTTGTTCAGGTTAATCATCTGTCCTGAAACTAGCTCATATTTCCTTAGAATTTGCATCATCTTTCTAATTGAGGATGATTTCCCAGAACAAAAAAGTATACTGTCATCTGCATACGATAAATGATTGATTTCAAGGCTCCATTTAGATATCCCAAAATCTTTGAAATCTGAATCTTCATACAAACTGTTGAGTCCTCTTGCCAGTACCTCAGTTGCAATAATGAATAGAGTCGGGGATAATGGGTCTCCTTATTTTAGCCCTCTCAAAGATTAAAAGAAACCAAATGACTGTCCATTCATTAAGACTGAATACCAATTATTTCTAATCAGTCTTACTACCATATCTATAATTCTTTCAGAAAATCCAAATTTTCTCATCACTTTCACCAAATATTTCCAAGATACCCTATCATATGCCTTTGCCATATCTAACTTTACCACCACATTAAGTAGTTTATTTCTCCTGTTTATGTCTCTTACTATCTCTTAGGACAGTAACACATTATCTGTTATGTTTCTTCCTTTGACAAAACCTGATTGATTTGTTGAAATAATTCCTGGGAGCACTATCACTATTCTTTCATGAATGATTCTTGAAAGTATTTTATTGGAAAAATTACTTAGATTTATAGGCCTAAGGTTCCCATAAGATACTACCACTTCATTCTTTGGTATGAGCATCAAATTGGTATGTGTAATGTACTTGGGTAGGTCTTGTCCACAGAAAAAATCCTTCACCATATTAGTCACATCATTATCAACAATATCCCAGCAGCTCTAAAAAAACTTGCCTGAAAAACCATCTGACCCACTACCACTCTCCCCATTTAGAGTAAAAACCACCATTCTGATCTCATCTTCTGTAGGCATTCTTCCCATATCAGCATTTTGTTCCTCATTTATTAGAGTAGGAATGTATTCCAGCTTATCATAGTAGGTGGTCTCTTGATTCTCCCTGAACTGCTATTCTTTAGAAGATAAGGAGGCAATCCAGTGGCGGGGGTAATAATTATTCTATATTGCTGGGGTAAATAACTGCTCCCCAAAGACATTTACTGCTTCTTCCCCTATATTTTGTGTAGTATAGATTATGTCCCCCTGGTTGGTAAGAATATACACACCTTGTAGCTTTCTCCTCTTCCCTTTTACATAAGCATGAAAGAACTTGATATTTCTATCTCCTTCTTTAAATCACTTCATTCCTGCCTTTTGCCTCCAAAACTCCTCCTCTATATGTCTATATTTTTTTAACTCAGCTTCTGCCTTATGAAGTAAGGCTCTGTTTTCTACTGTTGGTGTAATCTCCATTTGTATTTCCATAACTTTAATGGTGTCTTCTAAGGTGGCAATTCTCTGAAAATATCCCCAAAGGTTCTTCTACTCCACTGTGCTATTAGTACAAACTTAATTCTCTTCATCTTACTATGAATCACTGTGAAAGGAATCCCATTAATCTCTTCCCCATTCCAGTTATCTTCCACAACCTTTTTAAATTCATTGTGCTTTTGGTCCAAAAGTTTAAAAACCTAAAAGGTTTTGTCACTATTTCTTGTAAACTGTTACCAATCACATGTAGGGGATCATGATCTGACCCTTGCCTTATCAGATGATGTATCTCATTGTTAGGTATTAATCTCATCAATTCATTGTTGCCAAATACCCTATCAAGTCTTTTGAAAATATCGACTTCCTCAATTCTGCCATTCCACCATGTGTATGAACTGACCTTGAATTTGATTTCATTTAATGCACAAGAATTTGTACATTGCTGTCACGACCCAAAAATGGACGTGATGACACTCGTCTTATCCCACCAAGACAAGTCAGCCTAAAACTCAAGCATCACGATAAAGTGTAGAAATAAAATATAAGTAACTTAATAAAATCCACAAAACCTGGTTGTCACGTGTACAAGCCTCTAATAAAACCCCCAACCTAACAGTTCATAGTTTTCATAGTACACAACTTAACAACAACACTCTAACAACTACATATCCTCAATAACAAACTCAATATTTATCAATCACAACTTCCATAGAAAGGCACTCACAAGATCAGCAACACACAAGATCAAGTTCATCAATGATAAAGATGTGCAATGCAATGTCAAGTATAGTGATGCATGTCTGACTTAACGATACACACCCGCTGTCTCTGAGTCCGGGACTTATGGGGGACATATCTGTCCATGCATCTGTCATGGCGTGCGACACATCCCTCGATAATAGTATCCATCGCGGTGCACGATATGTCCCTCGATATGTAGTATTCGTCGCGGCACGCGACATGTCCCTCGAAATGGTACATCCTCTTTAATTTCTTATTCTTTCTCAATTCACATAACACTTGTCACAATCATGTATCAAATGCAAATGACATGTTCACAATAATGATGAGATGACCATTTTCATAACATTGTTGTCACGACCCAAGGCTACTCCCTAGATGTGACACGACGTACAAGGCTCCGAGAAGCCTCATACAAGCCTCATAGCATATCATAACATAAGAGCATAGGGAAAAATGTGGAAAATTAAAATTTTTCTTTACAATCGAAGTCTTTTATGAAGTGAGAGAGTCTATAACACCATGTCTCAAACCATCTATAATACTTGAATTAAAACTCTTGAATACAATCTTAGGGACATAGCCCTTACATAAGTCTAAAACATAAAAGAAAGATATAAAGAGCATATGGTCAAGCCCTCGAATACTATGAGGACTCGCCAATCTTCTTCTTCTTGATCTACTATGGCCCTAGCCACGAGGGTAGAATCCGATATCACCAAACCCTACACTTTATAGAAAATGTAGAAAGATGAGTTAGCACAAAAACGTACTAAGTATGGAACCCATGCATAAAAATCCTTAAAACATGCAAAAAGGGACATTTTAGTTGAAATCATGCTATATGCCACTTTTGAACATCATCTTTGAAATAGTTGGAGAAAGTAGCTCATGAGACAAATCATGTACAATTCATCATAGCATAAAGGATATCATCATAG
This sequence comes from Solanum gracilifrons, assembly GCA_029582605.1. Taxonomy (NCBI): domain Eukaryota; kingdom Viridiplantae; phylum Streptophyta; class Magnoliopsida; order Solanales; family Solanaceae; genus Solanum; species Solanum gracilifrons. The sequence continues at coordinate 18,593 of JAJOOH010013398.1, forward strand.
TCACAAGCATAGTCTCCAACATAAACATAATGCATACTCTAATCTTCACAAAACATAGTTCACATACATAATTAGATACCAAGATCATCTCATCATAATAGAACTATCACATAAGAAACCCTAAGCTACACTTGTGCAATGCATAGATAGGATCCCATAATCCTACCTACTCTAAGTCTCACTTTTTGTCACGACCTAGGGTACCCCCTAGACGTAACATGACATACTTGACCCCGAAGGGGTCTTATACAAGCCCTTAGCATAATCATAAATAAGATCATAGAAAAGCATGAAAAAATTTAAAACTTTTACAATCGAAGTCATTTATATAAAAACGAGCGGAAGTCTTTACTATCTCTTTGTCTCAAACCATCTATCTAAATTATTGAATAAAAGTCTTGGGATGCAGCCCATACAATGTCTAAAACATAAAGAAATGACATAAAGGAATTATGGGTTTGTCCTCGAAGCTATGAGGACTCACCAAAATCTTCAACTCTTCTTGCTTCTTAGGAACCTAGCCTCCAAAGTAACTCAACCTCTGAAACCCTACATTTGATTAGAATGTAGGCAATTTACGTTAGTACAAAATGTACCAAGTATGAAAGCTAGCACAACATCATAAGAGCATCTCAAAATGGTTAGTCAACATAAGACATAAGCATAAGAGACAATAACATGATCATAACATAATCAACCTAGTCATAGCATAATCTCCAACACAAGTATCGTACAATTATAAGTCAACATAATATATAGTTAATGAGCATAAGAGATACATCATAATAATAATAAGCCAAGTCTTTAACATAAGCATCATATAAGCATAATTTGACTCCTAGTCATCTATTCTATAATAGTACCATTCTCAAGTAACCTTAAAAACATACAAGTGCAAAGCAAGAATAGCATCCCATAATACCACCCAAGCCAAGTATCCCTTTTTTGGTCATCTTAATCATAGTCTATGTACATGGTCAACTCTTAAGATTTTATACCATAAGGGCACCATACTGCTAAGTAACCTTAAAACACACTTGTGCAATGTATGAAAGGCATCCCATACTACCCTTCACACTAAGCATAGCCTTGAAGTCATCATACTCACCCTCCTTTGGTCTCATTATTAGCTTAACTCTCATAACTAATGGCGTCTCTCACCTTTAGTCAACTATAGCTAGAAAGGGCAACTATAACACAATCATATCTCAAGACTTCTTTTTAATAACCCTAAGTCATACTTGTGAAATGCATGCATAGCACCCTATAATACTATTCATGCTAAGTACCACCTTTAGGTCCTCATACTAACATAACACTTCTTGGTTTGGAACCTAGTTCCTCTCTTTACTTTAGAACACTAGGAGGTACTCTCTTAAGCGCATCTTAGTTCATCTCTAACATGGATCCTATGAGACACTTACTTAAGCATGTCAAAATCCATTTCTACTTTAAGCACTATGAGATACCCTCTTAAGTATGTCTAAGTTCCTTCTTTACATGGACTGTATGAGATACTACCTTAAGCATGTCTAAGTCCACTTATACTCTTGAACACTATGAGGTACTTCATTAAATAAGTCTTAGATCAATTATGCTTTAAAACACTATGAGATACTTCTTTAGGCATGTCTTAGTTCATCGGATATAGAGATTGCTACTACAAACCTTACCTCAACTACGTGAAGGCTCCCATCTCATGAGACCTAACTTTGGGAAATCCCACACTCTACTACGTAAGAGTTCCCCCTTTAACTTGGATAGTCCTCACATCAACTAGGTGTGGTTCTTCTTTTTACTTGGAACCCGAACCCTATCTTGTGTGACACTTCATCTCATTGTCAATATCCACTTGGAGCCAAGCATACACCCCAAGATTTACTTGTTAAGCCTTGCTTAACACTCATATCTCATGGAAGGATGTCCTTGACAATGAAATGGAACCTCCGGAATGCAAGGAGGCTCACCAACATACTCTGAACTGCTCACTGGATCAATGATGCGCAGGAATGCCGATCCTATTACCTGTGTTTGAATCATAAGAGGATGCTGGCCAACTGGCATCAGTACATTGAATGTACGAGTATGCGAGTTGGAATGCTAAATCAACATAGGCTTGAAAAGGGAATCTGAAAGAAACACTTACCTTGGCTCTTCTCAACTCATGAATACATAACTGAACTCATTTCAATATAAATCAGTTTACAACAAGTTCAATATAAATAAAAGTTATTTACAAACATGATGTCAACTCTATGTATATACAAGGATACAACATAACTCTGAAATGTATGAAAAAATACAATAACTAATGTATATAAAAATACAAAACTTCTGTGGGAGTTTCTCTAACCAACAACCATCACATAAGAGTTATAATGATGATACATCGATCTACCTCACGCTGCCAGCGCATCCTATACCCGGCCAAAGGTATAGAACCTGAACAGCCTAATGGATCCACTAGTCTATGGCGAAAATGATTCATCTAAAAAGTATGACCCTTTTCTACCCATGGTGGCTACATAGTTCTATGGTGACGTGAGTTATCTAAACTCATGCTCGTCCCTAATTCGGTGCTCAATACTACTCCCAAAATCTACTGGCTCTTATGTTTTAAAAATATACTTCTTCTGTGATTTGATATTAGTGCTCAAAAACTTAGCTCAAAGACTATCTTGGAAATCAAAGTTTCCCCTCTTGCTTCATTTAGAAAGTGATTACTTTTTCTGAAAACTAGCCCGAAGGCTCTTTGGAAATCTCAGTTTCCGCTCTTATTTAAATGTGAAAACATTTTAAATCTCTTTGGGAATACATAGTCCCCATATACTTCTTTGAAGAAAAAAACTTCAACTTTACATCCTTACTGAACTCGAAGCTTAAGCCTAAAACAAAGTTAAAACATTTGTGAAAAACTTTTAAAAAAACTTTAAGAACTCATCTTAACTTGACTCTTGACTTCTCTTGACTTTGACCTTAACTGCTCGACTTAACTCTTAACTGTTCCTTGAATTGAATTATGGATTCAAGGATTAAGATTTATGACTGGAAAGATCTCATGATGTTTAGGAATGATTCTAGATAGTTAAACATGAGAAAAGACCAAAAATAAATATTTAAAGGTGGTTCCGCGACACGGATGCGTAATTTAATTTTGGTTCTAAAAACGTCTTTTGAGGCAGAACACCTCGTGTCAGCTCCGCAATATGAAACTGAAATGATCAAATCTGGGCATTAGGTTCGCGATACGCGGCCACCCCTCAATTTCGTCCGACGAAATTTCTTCTTCATTTTTCTTCCCTAATCCACCCAAACTCGATTATTTTTCTTAAATCACTTTTAGATACAGATACCCAGCAATGTACCTAAAAACCTAACTTGAAACGACCCTATAATGCGACGTAACGAACTCAGAAACTTCCCAACTCAGTCAAATTCAAGAACAATATCTGAACTCAATAATATGTATAAGATCATCAATATTCAAATGCTTTTAGGATGAATCCAGACTGAAAAAATATGCTTGGCATGTGGGAGAACGATCCCAACGTTATGAGAGCCTCACATACCTGGTAGAAGTAAATCCTTGGCGAAACACCAAGTTCCTTGTTCGATCTTGATGAATTTACCCTTTTCTCCTTCTTCTTTTCTCTTCTCCTTTCTCCTTAGCCCTAGCGTGAAATCCCAAGTTCTAAAACTGACTAAGTTCTGAATTGACCCATATTAAACTCCTAAAATCGGATTAAAATAGTAGGGCAGTGAAAAGACCAAAATACCCCTTATATTTTCGGATTGGACATTTCCTTAATCTAACAACCCAACTTCCAAAGGGAATAACTTGCTCATATGAACTCGGAATCGCGTAAACTTGGCAGCGTTGGAAAGATCATTCCAAGAGCTTTCCAACCATATCTGGAACTACGCCTAACTCATCCTGAGCTAGTAGTTATGGCCGTCTGAAGTTGATCAAAAACTCAACTTTTACTTACACTTTTCCAGATTTCTTTATACTTTCCAAAAATAACTATTTCCAAATTTTAAACTTCTTTCTAGTGCTTTCTATATGCGAGATGTTACAATATCTCCACCTTTGTAACATTTGTCCTCGAATGAGATTTACTCTTACTAAGCTAAGGGTAGTGACATCAAGTTCAAACACCCAACAACAAATGCAACAAATAACATGCTTACTCATAATTTAGATAGTACTAAGGAAAAAATTAGTACCTTAGTCTGCATTTTCTCCGGATTCGAAGAGATTTGGATATCTCTTCTTCATATCCTCCTCAGCTTTCCAAGTAGCTTCCTCAACAAATTGGTTCCTCCAATGGACTTTGACTGATGCTACCTCTTTAGTTCTCAACTTGCGAACTTGGCGATATAGAATCTGAACCGGAATCTCCTCATAAGATAAGCCGTCCTTGATCTCAATATTTTCAGTTGGTATGATCAATGAAAGATTACCCATACACTTCTTCAACATGGAGACGTGAAATACCGGATGAACCGCTGCTAACTCTTGTGGTAGCTCCAACTCATAAGCTATATTGCCAATCCTCTTGGCTATGCGATAAGGTCCAATATACCGGGGGCTAAGCTTCCCCTTCTTACCAAACCTCATAACACCCTTCATGGGTGAAACTTTCAAATATACCTAATCATCTACTTCGAACTCTAACGCACTTCTCCTAGCATCAATGTAGGATTTTTGACGACTCTGAGCTGTTTTCAACCTTTCCTGAATCACTTTCACCTTTTCCATAGCTTGGTGAACTAAATCTGGTCCTATTAACCCTGCTTCACCAACTTCAAACCATCCAATAGGAGATCTGCATCTTCTCCCATAAAGAGCTTTATAAGGAGCCATTTGGATGCTAGAGTGGTAACTGTTGTTGTAGGCAAACTCAATGAGAGGTAGGTGATCATCCCAATTCCCTTTGAAGTCAATCACACAAGCCCTCAACATATCCTCTCAGGTCTGAATAGTGCGCTATGCTTGCCCATCAGTCTGAGGATGAAAGACAATACTTAAGTTCACTTTCGAACCCAAACCTTTCTGAAAAGATTTCCAAAATTGTGCAGTAAATTATGCACCTCTATCTGAAATAATGGAGACTGAGACTCCATGAAGTCTTACCACTTCTTGAATATATAACCTAGCATAATCTTCTGCTGAATGGGTAGTCTTTACTGGCAGTAAATGGGATGATTTTGTCATTCTATCGACAATCACCCAAATAGAACCGTGCTGTCTTCGAGACCTTGGTAAACCTGTGATGAAGTTCATATTAATCATCTCCCACTTCCATTCTGGAAGTTCTATATTATGTGCCAAACCACCGGGCCTTTGGTGCTCAACTTTCACTTGCTAGGAATTTGGACACTTAGCAACAAACTCTGCAATGCCCTTCTTCATGCCATTCCACCAATACACTTCTCTCAAATCGCGATACATCTTTGTGGAATCTGGATGAATGGAATATCTAGGGCTATGAGCCTCCTCCATGATCCTCTCTTGGAGTCCATCCACCATAGGTACGCACAATCTACCTTGATATCTCAATACACCATCTCCCTCTTGTTCAAAAGCTAATACTCTTTGCTTATGAACATTTGCCTTTAAGTCTAACAAAATAGGATCTTGGTCTTGCTTTTCTTTCACTTCTGACACTAGTGACAATTCAGCCCCATTCGTCACCACTATTCCTCCTTCTGTAGAATCCATAAGTCGGACTCCTAAGCATGCCAGTCTATGCATATATTTTGTTAACTCTCTATTTTCTTCCTCAACATGAGCGGTACTACCCATAGACAACCTGCTCAAGGCATCAACAACAACATTAGCCTTACCTGGGTGATAAAGAATACTCATGTCATAATCCTTGAGTAACTCTAACCACCTTCTTTGTCTGAGATTAAGCTCTCTCTGAGTGAACACATACTGAAGGCTCTTGTGATTAGTGAATATATCAACACGAACACCATACAAACAATGACGCCATATCTTCAAAGCGAATACTATTGCAGCCAACTCTAAGTCATGGGTTGGGTAGTTCTTCTCATGAACTTTCAACTGTCTGGAGGCATAAGCTATAACCTTGCCATTCTGCATTAATACACAACCCAAACCAACTCTAGATGCATCACAATACACCACAAAACCTTGAGTACTTTTCGGTAAGGTCAAAACTGGGGCAGTAGTCAACCTCTTCTTCAATTCCTGAAAGCTTTACTTACAAGCTTCAAACCATTGAAATTTCACTGTCTTCTGAGTTAACTTCGTTAAAGGGGATGGAATAGACGAGAGCCCCTCTACAAACCTTCTATAATAGCCAGTTAAACCCAAAAAACTCCTAATATCAGTTGGAGATGTGGGTCTAGGCCAATTCCGCACTGCCTCAATTTTCTGAGTATCCACTCTAATTCCATCACCGAAAACTATGTGGCCCAAGAACGCCACAGACTCAAGCCAAAACTCACACTTAGAGAACTTGGCATACAACTCTCTATCTTTCAAAGTCTGAAGAACTATTCTGAGATGGCTAGCATGATCCTCTTCATTCCTTGAATAGATTAGTATGCCATCAATGAAGACGATAACAAACATATCTAAATAAGGTTTGAAGACTCTATTCATAAGGTCCATGAACGCTGCTGGTGCATTAGTCAAACCAAAGGCCATGACCAAAAACTCATAATGACCATATCTGGTTCTGAAAGTTGTCTTTGAAATGTCACATTCCCTCACTCTTAATTGATGATAGCCTGATCTGAGGTCAATTTTTGAGAAACAAGAAGCACCCTGAAGCTGATAGAAAAGATCATCAATCCTTGGAAGAGGATACTTATTCTTGATGGTAACCTTATTCAACTGATGGTAATCTATACACATCCTAAGGGAGCCATCTTTCTTTCTCACAAACAAGATCGGAGCGCCCCAAGGTGAGACACTTGGTTGAATGAAGCCCTTATCTAATAGGTCCTTTAACTACTCTTTCAACTCTGCTAGTTCCATTTTGTATGGCGGAATAGAGATAGGACGAGTATTTGGAAAAAGACCTATACCGAAGTCTATCTCTCTCTCATGAGGGACTCCAGGAAGATTATCTGGAAAGACTTCTGGAAACTCTTTTACTACTGAAACTGACTAAATATGAGGTACCTGAACACTTAAGTCATTAACTCGGACTAAGTGATAGACACACCCCTTAGAAACTAACTTTCTTGCCTTAAGGTACGAAATGAAATGACCCTTAGGCACCGCTGAACTGCTTTTCCACTCTAAGACTGGCTCATTTGGAAACTGAAACTTGAATACTCGAGTTCTACAAATCAACTGAGGCATAACAGGCATGAAGCCAGTCCATACCAAGAATGACATCAAAATCTACCATGTCTAACTCAATTAAATCAGCCATGGTACTCTTGTGATTTACAAAAACAGGACAATCACGATAGACTCTCTCTACTAGAATAAACTCACTAACAGGTGTAGAAATGCTGAATGGTTCACTAAGTTGCTCAGGAATAACATCAAAGTTCATAGCAACATAAGGAGTTACAAAAGATAAACTCGCTCCTGGATCTAGCAAGGCATAAACAGTAAAGTCAAAGACTTGAATCATACCAGTGACAACATCTGGCGAATCCTCTTGCTCTTGGTGACTAGTGATAGAATATAAGCGGTTTGTTCCTCCGCCAGTACCGGAAGTAGCCCCTCTAGGTGCAGCCCGGTCTGGTGGAGCAACTAAAGAAGACTGGGCTCTATTGCCCCCATTACCACTTCCCTGCTTGTTCTTTGGGCACTCTCGCATGAAATGCCTAGTCTGACCACACTTGAAACAACCAGTGGAGCCCTCACGAAAAATACCTGAGTGGTTCCTACCACACTTGGTGCAGGCAGGAGGCTTACTACCCCCTTGCACCACACTTCCCTGAGAATAGGCAGGCTTAGCTATAGAATACTGACCATAGTACTCACCCTTATTCTTAGGTGTAGGTGCACTAGCAGATGATGGAGCATGTCCCTTCTGTTTCTGTTGGAAATATGACCGGTTGGCATTACTCTTCTGCTGCCCGAGCTCGTTCCTTGTCTTTGCCCTATTGCTCTTGAACTCCTCTCTATCTCTCAGCTTATCTTCCTCTACCTACTGCACATAGACCATCAACCTTTAAATGTCCATGTCTCCAATAAACATTGCTGCCCGACCCTCTTTGCTTGATAGACGGCCCAACCCAGCAACAAACAAGCTCATTCGACTCTTTATGTCCTTAACCATCTCCGGAGCATATCAAGATAGTTGGGTGAACTTCAACCCATATTCATGAACGCTAAGAGAATCCTGCTTAAGTGTTAGAAATTCCCGTACCTTAGCCTCTTTCAATTCTCGGGGAAAGAAATGCCCCAAGAAGGCCTCTTTAAAACATGCCCAACTCGCAGGTGGTGCATCCTCAGCTCTACCCCATTTCCATTGATCAAACCAAGTCCTAGCAGTATTCTTTAATTGATATGCAGCTAGCTCAACTCATTCAGTGTCAGCAACATGCATCCTCGAAGTGTCAGCCTCTTCTTGTCGAGCTTCTCTTTGCTGACCAACCTTATTAGTCACAACTTGAATCAACATCCGGATAGCCTCACGGAACTCAGCATTGGTGACTTCACCTTGCGGTTGCACTTCAAGTGCATTGGGTAACTCTTGTTCCTCAACATTGCGTCTCGCAGGACGACCTCAGACATCTCTTCGTAGAGGCATGCTTATCTGAAAACACGCACAAGTAAGAATTAGAAGAAACTTTTAGAGATAAACTCTAACACACAAAAAAGAGTGTGAAAGAAATGAGATAATTTCCTAAGTGTTGTAGCCTCTTAATTATAGATGTGGCGCGCTTCACACCGATAACTAGGACTCTACAGACACGACTTCATAGTCTCCCTAGGACTCTTGAACTCTGTGCCCTGATACCAAGTTTGTCACTCCCCAAGCCTACACCTTAGACGTGGCCGGCACTCGAAGACCATTGCTGGCCCCAAGCGAACCCTTGGCCTGGCTTACTTAACTCAGCGGAAGACTTAAACTCAACAAAGATAAGTTCAAATAATAAACTGGAATGTTATAAATGAACATTCAACTGGCCATTAAGGCAAACTCAAGTCTCAACATGGAATAATGACAATGAAAAGACTAAAGAACTAACATCTGACTGTCTATGAAGCCTCTTATAACAACTGAGATGGATGTTGGGACAAACCCCACAACATCCTAATGAACTAAACTAGAAAACAATGAAATGAATCCTCTGAAATGCAATGAGGCTCACCAACAGACTCTGAACTTCTCACTAGATCAATGATGCGCCGGAATGCCGATCCTAGTTACCTGTGTCTGCATCATAAAACGATGCAGGCCAACTGGCATCAGTACACTGAATGTACGAGTATGCGAGTTGGAATGCTAAAACAACATAGGCTGGAAAGAGAATCTGAAAGAAACACTTACCTTGGCTCTTCTCAACTCATGAATACTTAACTGAACTCATTTCAATATAAAGCAGTTTAAAACAATTGCAATATAAAGAAAAGTTGTTTAAAAAACATGATGTCAACTCTGTGTATGTACAAGGATACAACATAACTCTGAAATGTATGTAAAAAACAATAACTGATGTATATAAAAATACAATAACTTCTGTGGGAGTTTCTCTAACCGACAACCATCACATAAGAGCTATAGTAATGATACAACAAACTACCTCACGCTGCCAGCGCATCCTATACCCGGCCAAAGGTATAGGACCTGAACTACCTAATGCATCAACTAGTCTATTTCGAAAAGGGTTCATCTAAAAAGTATGACCATTTTCTACCCATAGTGGCTATATGGTTTTCTGGTGACGTAAGTTATCTGAACTCATGCTCGTCCCCAACTCGGTGCTCAATACTACTCCCAAAATATATTGGCTCGTATGTTTTAAAAACATACTTCTTCTGTGATTTGAGATTAGTGCTAAAAAACTTAGCTCAAAGGCTATCTTGGAAATCAAAGGTTCCCCTCTTGTTTCATTTAGAAAGCGATTACTTTTTCTGAAAACTAGCCCGAAGGTTTTTGGAAATCTCAGTTTCCGCTCTTATGTAAATGTGAAAACATTTTAAATCTCTTTGGGAATCATATTCCCCATATACTTCTTTGAAGAAAAGAACTGCAACTTTACATCTTTACTGAACTCGAAGCTTAAGCCTTAAACAAAAAGTTAAAACATTTGTGAAAGACTTTAAAAAAAGCTTTAAGAACTCATCTCTACTTGACTCTTGACTTCTCTTGACTTTGACCTTAACTGCTCTTGACTTGACTCTTAACTGATCCTTGAATTGAATTATGGATTTAAGGATTAAGATTTATGACGGAAAGATCTCATGATGTTTAGGAATGATTTTAAATAGTTAAACATTAGAAAAGACCAAAAATCAATAATTGAAGGTGGGTCCGCGACGCGGAGGCATAATTTAATTTTGGTTCCAAAAACATCTTTTAAGGCAGAACACCTCGTGTCAGCTCAGCAACGCGAAATTGAAATGATCAAATCTGGGCATTAGGCGCGGAACGCGCGGCCACCCCTTAATTTCATTCGACGAAATTTCTTCTTCATTTTTCTTCCCCAATCCACCCAAACTCGATTATTTTTCTTAAATCACTTTTAGGTACATATACCCAGCAATGTACCTAAAAACCTAACTCGAAATGACCCTATAATGCAACGTAACAAACTCAGAAACTTCCCAACTCAATCAAATTCAAGAACAATACATGAACTCAAGAATAGGTATCAAGATCATCAATATTCAAATGCTTTAAGGACGAATCCAAACTGAAATAAATATGCTTGGCACGTGGGAGATCGATCCCAATGTAGTGAGAACCTGACATACCTGATAGAAGTAAATCCTTGGAGAAACACCAAGTTCCTTGATCGATTTTGAAGAATTTACCCTTTTCTCCTTCTTTTCTCTTCTCCTTTCTCCTTAGCCCTAGCGTGAAATCCCAAGTTCTAAAACTGACTAAGTTCTGAATTGACCCATATTAAACTCCTAAAATCATATTAAAATAATAGGGTAGTGAAAAGACTAAAATACCCCTTATATTTTTGGATTGGACATTTCCTTAATCTAACAACCTAATTTCCAAAGGGAATAACTTGCTCATACGAACTCGGAATTGCGCAAACTTGGTGGCGTTGGAAATATCATTACAAGATCTTCCCAACCATATTTGGAACTACACCTAAATCATCCTAAGCTAGTAGTTATGGCCGTCTGAAGTTGACCAAAAGCTCAACTTTAACTTACTTACAATTTTCCAGATTTCCTTATACTTTCCAAAAATAACTATTTCCAGATTTTAAACTTCTTTCTAGTTCTTTCTAGTTGCGAGATGTTACAAGGCCTTTCACCATAATTCTACCTATTAGACTTCTATTCTCTTTTAAACTTTACTCTCAAAGCCTTAGCATCAATAAGTAATCATATTACCTTCACCCTAAAGCCCTAGTTATTATGAATACAAGTCTTACTCTTAAGGTTTATTTCTTAATCTCTTCTTTATACCTAGATTTCAAGGTATTTTTATCACATATTTCATTACTAGGTAATTCAAGTCTCAATTGATCATAAAGGCTCAATTCTAACTTACAAGTCAAGATCAATCACATTCAATAAGGTCTAGTTCAATTCATAATTATATGCTTCTAACTTTGAACAATTACTACACACGACATTGATTTAGGAAGATCACTTATGAACCTTCAATTCCATCTCTAATGGCATAACCTACAAATATCACACTGATCAACTTAGATTAGGGTTTACCATCGAAATCACATAAATTCATCATAATATCACTAAACAAAGCTTAATCAATCATAATTGGGTATTATCCACTAGATTGAAATCATACCCAAGCCTATGCCTGGCAACGGGACCGAAATCGGGACGGACCGAAATCGGGACGGGCCGAAACCGGAACGGAACCGGGCACCAGGGGCCGGAACCGTACCGAAACTGGGACAGACCGGAATCGGTAATTCCAGAAAATTTTATGTATACCCATCCCGGACCGGACTAGAAACCGGGTCCCAACGACTTAATTTTAAAAAAAAAATTAATTATTAAGATTAAAAAATTAGAAACATTAGTACATTACTCAAATAATATTAAAACTTTTATAATTTTAAAGTTAAAAAATTATACTTTTAAAGTTTTAAATACAAACGTTCAAACTTTAAAAGTATAAAAGTTTAAATGTCTCGCTTTAAAATTTTGAAAATTTAAATTCAAACTTTAAAACTATAAAAGTTTAAATTTACACTTTAAAAGTTTGAAAATTTAAATTCAAACTTTAAAACTATAAAAGTTTAAATTTCACCCTTTAAAAGTTTGAAAATTTAAATTCAAACTTT
>JAJOOH010013399.1:0-30248 GCA_029582605.1 Solanum gracilifrons
TACTCACTTTTTCTGGCGTTGTAATAGGACAAAGTAAATTGGATCCTGTAAAGATTCCTGAGTTGAAAGCTTCAGGAATTGCAATAGAATGTAGCCACATAAAGTAATGCTGTGAATAGGATAAAGAAAAGTTTATCACCATGCCTGAATATATAGTATCAAACTGACAAACATTTTATGCATGATACTGATTGAGCACTGTGAAAGACAATGACAGCATGACCTTCTGATGCCATACAATAATAATACAAACTGAAAAGCAAGATAGTCATCGCCGGTAAAGTTGTTTTATATACAGGAATAAGGGTATCATACCATCCAAAACATACTAGTAAGACCCCCAAAAGTATTGCAGTAATCCAATTTCATTCCTTGTAGACAACCCAGGACTGATATGATAACACAACACCAAAGCATGAGAGCATTGCGTTTGGTAATAAGAGCAGAGAAGCATAACAATATGCAATGCATTCTGGCCAATGTTTTGGAATCTAAAAGCAGTTGAAAACTAAAGGACCTCAAAGATGCGCCCCAGCAAAAAATAAAGAGACAAAACGTGCAACTACAAGTTAGAAATTTCCTAATCAATGTGATGACATTCTACAGTAGCATTTCTAACAAGCACTTGGGCTCCTATGAAGTGCAACAGAAAACCAAATCTCAGCCTAAGGCTAAGGATTAAAAATTGCATACTGTAGGATGCTAGTTTTACTATAGTATAGACATAAACGTCAAAAACTCATATTGAAGTGTAAATTTCCAGTTCTCAGCAGCGGAGTTAACGATAGACTAAAGATTTGGAGACAGACCTTAGAGTCTAAAGGCTTCAAGATAAGCAGGACTTAAACAAAGTACATGGAGTGCAAGTTCAATATTGCATCACAGGCGGCGGATGGGGAAGTGAGAATTGCTACACAAGTCATCTCCCAAGAGAGGAAGCTTCAAGTATCTTGATTCTATAATCTAAGGAAATGGAAAGATCCACGAGGATATTGCACGTTGTATTGGAGTGGGGTCGATGAAATGTAGGCTGACGTACATTCGGTGTCCTATATGATAAGAATATGTCATCAAGACTTAAAAGTAAGTTTCATAGGATCGTTGTTAGACCGACTATGTTGTACGATGTGGAGTGTTGGCCAGTCAACAACTCACACGTTTAGAAGATGAAAGTAGTAGAAATGGGATGCTTAGATGGATGTGTGGGCATACTAGAATTAGGAACAAAGAAATACAGGGCAAAGTGGGAGTAGCCTCCATGGTAAACAAAATGTGGGAAGCGAGGCTGAAATGGTTCATGCATGTGAAGGAGGAGCACAGATGCCCCATTGAGGAAGTGTGAGAGGTTGGTGGTGATAGCTTAAGGAGAGGTAGAGGTAGACCGAAAAAGAATTGGACAGAGGTGATTAGACAATGTCATACATATCTTCAACTCACCAAGGACATGACCCTAGAGAAGAGAACATGGCGACTATCAGGTGTTGTAGTAGCAAATAAAATGCAATCAACTTCAGACTTGAGAGAAAAAGTTTCACATATGAAACATTCAGGAGCTCAAAATTAATCATGTCGTACCCATATTATTAATAAGTAGATGAAAGAATCCATCAGGGTTGCAGCCATCAACCTGCAAGAATTCATCCCACTCTCAGATTATCTGGAAAGCAGATGGAACTAAACAGTTTTTCAAGTCAAAATCGCAATTTCAAGCTAGTTTTTTTTTTTTCTCTCAACTGTTTTCACAAAAATGTTACTTTCTCTGTCGAAGTAGGAGGGTCAAAACACTTATTTTGAGTATGAATTCGGGTATAAATTCTTCAACTTTTTGAAAATAAAATTTTATATATATTTGAAAACTACATGAAAATAATACTAAATCAGCATAGCTAATAATTCAAAATTAAAAAAAGAAAAAAGTTGGCGAAAATTATAGTAAAAGAAGTTGTTTGACTCTTCAAACACTCAAAGTTTTACATAAAATGAGATGGAGGACTACTATAAGGGATCGTTTGGCAGAGTGTATTAGAAAAAAAATATATGCATTGACTTTGTGTATAATTTGTAGTGTGTTGCTTGATACACGAAATAATATCTCAGATAGTCACTTAACTATGAGTTTTTTCACAAAAAATCACTCAACTTAGATTTTTAACTCAAAACTCACTCAATTATGAACTATTTTCATAGAAAGTCACTCGACTTTGATTTTTAACTCAAAAATAACTCAATTATGAGCTCTTTTCACATAAAGTCACTCAATTATTTGTATTTTATTTATAAAGTCACTCAACTTATTTAATTAATTTTTAAAATAAATTATTGGCATGAAACTTTTATTTAGAACTTAAAATTTTAAAATAAAAAAATATCATTTAAATTACGGAGAAGGGTCAAAAATATCCCTGAACTATAAGGAATAAGTCTAAAAATATTCTTCATTCATCGTTTGGTCTAAAAATACCATTATACTCATCTTTTTGGTCTAAAAATACTCTTTCATTTATTTGGCTCACTTATACCCTAAAACTAACAACTCTTTCTTTTTAAAAAAAAATATTTATTATGTGTCGTTTTCTTATTTGATAAAATAAAATTCCACCTCAACTAAATTTTTTCCTATAATTTATTCAAGTCAAAAAGATATACCTCTTCAAAATTCCAATTTTTATTTTTTTTTGTATTTGTTGTTTTTTTTTCTTAAATTTATTTTGGGATTTTGAACAAATTATGGAGAGAAAAAAAATCTTAAAAAGTCTTTAAAAAAAATTATTTTGAACGATTTTTATTTCCCTCGACGGATCGATTTCTCCTTCTCTGTCTGCTATTCCAGCCTGTTAGTAATGTTTTCTACTAATTATATATGAACTATAACTGAGCGGAGCAGCAAGTTCCGCACGGGAAAGTTGGGTTGATCATACACAAACAAAATCTAAAAAAAAACAATATACCATGATCCCAAAAAATTAAAAAAAAAAAAAAGAAGAAGAAAAGTTACACCAAATATAAAAAAAATAGTAGTTTTCTAAAAGTTCTTTTTAAAGATTTCTTTTCCATAATTTATCCAAGCCAAAATAATATCCTTCTTCATAATCTCAAAATAATGATTTTATAAAAATAATACTAAAAAAACTACAACAATTACAAAAAATGTTAGATTTTTAAAAATATTTTTGTGAGTCTTGAAAAGGTATATTATTTTGGTTTGAATAAATTAAAAAAATTAGTAGTTTTCTAAAAGTTTTATTAAAATATTTTTTTCCATAATTTATCCAAGTCAAAATAATATCCTTCTTCGTAGTCTCAAATTTTAAAAAAACATGAAAAAGCTACAACAAGTATAAAAACTTATTAGATTTTTAAAAATATTTTTGTGAGAGTTTTGAAGAGGTATTATTATGGTTTGAATAAATTATAGGGAACAATTTACACTCTGTTTGGATCATTGTTATTAATTGTTTCATAATGTATTGTATTGTATTGTACTTTAATGTACTGTATTGTATGGTAGATACAATGTTTGGCTAGACTGTATTGTTTATTGTTGTTTAATAACATTTTTATTGTTTGATTTGACTGTATCATATTGTATTGTAATTTATAAATTTACTAAAATATCCTTAATTATTCTAGGGTAGGAGGTTTGACTAGAATTAAATAATATAATGTAAAGGGTAAAATAGTATTATGAAATATTATGTAAAGATATAATTGGAAAAAGAAATTAAGTAACAATGGAAACACACCAAATTGGTTGTTCCATAAAATGGGGGTTTTCATTGTTACGTAACAACATAATTTAACAATACAATACAATACAATACATTTTAAGTAACAATCAAAACAAACATTACACGTATAGTAACGATACAATACAATACAATGGGTAACAATGATCCAAACAGAGTGTTAATAGAGGTAGTTTTTTATTTCATCAAATAAAAAAAGGAAACATAATAAATATTTTATAAATAAATAAAGAGAGAGAGGGATTGTTAGTTTAAGGGTATAAGTGAGCCAAAAAGATAAATAGAAGGGTATTTTAGACCAAAAAGATGAATAGCAAGGTATTTTTAAACCAAATGGTGGATGAATGGTAATTTTAGACCTTTCCTTACGGATAAGGGGTATTTTTGATTCTTTCCCGTTTAAATTATTTATTCTTATCAGCCTACCCCTCCAAAATAAATGAGAAAATTATTCGACCCATCTCCTAAAATACAAAAATAACACCAATACACAATCATATAACTCAATAAACATAGGTACATGTTGGGTTAGATTAAAAGAAATCAAATTGCACATATAAATGATTTATATGATATACTTTTTATTTTTTAATATCTTAGTTCTAAATAAACATGTCAATAAATTTTATTGAAAAAAATAATTAAATAAATTGAGTGACTTTGTAAATAGAACATCTATAGTTAAGTGACTTTGTGTGAAAAGAGTTCGACTTTTAAATGAAAAATCGAAGTTAGTGACTTTCTACGAAAAAAAGGTCCATAATTAAGTAATTCTTAAGTTAAAAATCAAAGTTTAGTATACTTGAGTAACTCTTTAGTTAAAAATCAAAATTGAGTCCATAATTGAAAAACTTTTAATTTAAAAATCAAAGTTGAGTAACTTTACCTGAAAAGAGTGATAGTAATTGAGTGATCACATGAAATATTATTTCCTTGATACACTTTCCTATCTTGCATTATTTATACACTCTATTTTATATTTAGTTCTATATTATTAATAGACATAATAATACATAAATATGTTATTTAACTTAACGTCATTTTACCTTTAGTTAACGTGTTCACATAATTTAACATAGTAATAGAGCAGACAGAAATCCTTGTGTTGAAAATATAAAATGTATTACTCCAAAATTTAAGCTTTTAGATTACCCAATATATTCAAAAATCAAAGCATTAATGATCCAAACAAAATTGAAATCCAAAGTAGAATTAGTAAGAGAGAGAGAGAAAAGGAGAATACGGAGTGAGAAGCTCCATGCGGAATGGGAGGCCATCAATGGCGGCAGTGCAGATTACAGTGGCGGCAATCGAAAATCCTAATATGGCGAAGAGACTCTTCAACCCAATTGCTAAAGAAGCTGCCATTTTTGTGTACTATCGAGAAAGCAAGTGTGTTTATATAAGTGACAAAGCAAATGCACTGACACCTTGTTTGAATGGTTGTTAGTGGTCATTGTATTGTATTGTATTGTTAATTTAAATATAATGTTTGTTTTGATTGTTACTTAAATTTTATTGTATTGTATTATTTAAATCTATTAGGATGTAACAATCGATTTGGTATGATCGCATCGTTACTTTAATATTTTCTTTTTATTTTATCTTTATTTATTATTTAATAATTATATTTCATTTTTTATTCTACCTTTTCATAGTAGCTCTATCTCATATGCTACTTTTCTTATATGTTTGTCATTCAGCTTATGAAAGTGCAATATTATGTAACGGAGACTATACAATCTATCCAAATATTGTATTCATTAAAACAATAGGATACATTTTGAAATAACACTAAACAACCATCCGAACAAAGTGTGGAAGCTTGTGTCTCACTTTCAAAATTAATTTCATGTATTTCTTCATAATGAAAACAACTGCAACGCTGATTTTCTTGACCAAATTTCCTCCGTTTCATTTTCCAGTCCTAATGATAACAACTACTTTGATCTTTCTCGTTGATCTTTCTTGACTAGCTATTTGGATATGACCAAGTAGTTTACCATATTAACCCTTACATGTTTGGTCTAATTAATCAAAATATAATTTCTCATTATACTTTGATAGAAATATGTCCTTAATTTTGAAAGAAAAACACGTGACAAGCTCAAAATCTATTCTTAATTTTGAAGTTTAAACTACTTATTTTTCTTAAAATCCTACATGTATTTTCTTTGGAACCCCAAATAACTTGTAGTTGCAACAACCTCTGTCTTTGGATCACGAGCACTCTATGGTAAGCACTTTGCGCACACGGGATAAACTCTCACTATGTAATAGCCTACAAACCACGTAGAAAATATAAACCGCATTAGGCAAATCCACATGTTTACTAGCTATGTTTTTCACTGAATCAGAAGAAAAGCTATAGCTGATATGAGGTATGTGATCAAATTAAGATAAAAAATAAATTAACATCAAAAACATTGCACAAAGGGAGATAGATTAAACGGATGGATTTTTAAGAAAATTGGGTATTTTAACTTAGGAGTAAGGTCATTTAATTCTGAGCTTGCCACGTGTTTCTCCATTAAAGTTAAAGCACATTTATGCCAAAGTTTAATGAGAGAGATATATTTGGACAAAAAATATAACGAGAGAAGTATATTTTAGATCAAAATATCACATATTACAACAACAAAAAACAGAGCTCCTCCCTCAAAGTGCCATATTGTCCCTTACATAGTGGGGACAAAAGAATGGCTATGGCCGGAGAGTTATGATACTGTTGCAGGAATATTAGGCGGAGCAAATATAGCATACATTGCCTTAGCATGCACAGCTACCTCTTTGCTCCGTCTATGAAACTGCCTCGGAAATGCCCTGGAAGTATCTGTAAAACAGAACAAAGATGATTTCAGTAAATAGCTGTGGAAATATAGTATCTGAATGTAGAGGGATGTAGGTTCACTATCTCGCCAGCCAAATGTTCATTTCCACAGTCGCTATATCGTTTGTAGTCTATGGTCAATCAGGTTATCATTACTCAACTAAATTATTTTCCCATCGCTATATCTCAATGGCATCTTCCCCAATAACACATGAAAAGAACTATTAGTTGAGTGACTTTGAGATTATAAAAGAAAGTAGAGTGACTCTATGTGAGAGGAATCGTTAGTTGAGTGACTTTCTTTGAGAAGTCTCACAATCATTAGTTGAGTGACCATTTGAGATATCATCTCGGTACAACTTTGACTAGGACAAGGATATCAGGGGAGGTATGTTTTTCTTCTTAAAAAAAGCAGTAGTACAAGCATTATTGTTGCAACTGCAGAATCAACAGGATGTAATATCTTCTTAATTTGCTTTTTCACAGGGATGCACACAAAATCTATGTCATAACGAGGAGAAGACGCCTAAACAGATGGTGCACAAACTTGCCTGTTGTGGCTGCTCAAAAGAACAAGGTAGACGGGATCTTCAGATGAGAGACTGAAAAGTTGAAGAGCAATATAGGCACATGTGATGGGGCTGAGGAAATCAACATAAAACATGAATTAGATATAACCATAGTCCCAAAAAAAAAACATGAATTAGATATAACCATAGTCCCAAAAAAAAACTGTTGTAATATATCATATTTTGCTCTCACCCATAGAGAGCAACAAAAAAGATGACATATCGATGAAGCTAACTGCAAACTGATACCATTTATGCATTATATTAGAATAAATACAACATCAAAATGTACCTGCCACACAAAATAATTGGTATTATCCAAAAAGCTGCACTTAGCCTACTTGATTCCTTATATGCTACCCAGACCTGAAAAAAATCACATGAAAAATCCTAACTAATGATTTTGTAACATAGTATTGTATTTCACAAACTTTTGACTACCTTATCAAGCCACAGAGAGAAGAAATCTTCTTAATACCAGTGAGATTAAGAGCAGAGGTAGATAAACAATGAAAAACTTACCAAGAGAGCAATAACAATGACGAAGTAATCAATTAGTGTTGCTGACATCCACCTGCACGGATATTGACTTCTTAAACTGCATGTCAAAGAAAGTTTATACAGGCTGATGTATGAGGATGCACATGTATCACTTCATCACAAACTCGTGAAGTTTGCTTTTCAGAGAACTTTCAAAAAAATTTGCAAATGATAGATTGCAGCTCTTTGGACAAAGAAGAAATCAATTTTCTAGGGATGGAGATAGGAAATGCTAATACTGTTTTCCTGAATCTAGGACCTAAGAATACCCTGTACATAATGAATCCATGTAGTGGAAGAAGGAACTCGCTTCAAATGTATTTCATAGGTAGATTATAAAAAACAAGAAGGGGACAATTAATACAAAAATTCTGGTTGAAATTTAATACTCTGAGGTAGAGGTAAGGTCTGCGGACATTCTATCCTCCCCAGACTCCACACTTTGTGGGATTATACTGGGTATGTTGTTTGACCAGGAAAAAACTATAATCAAGGTTGATGGTATCTGATTAATAGTAGGAGTAAATAAATAAACAAATAACTTACTGAGTGAAAACGCATCTCTGCGAAATGGAGAACCATAAGTTACAAGGATGTAAATCAGTGTCCCTAGCATCAGACCGCCCAAAGCAAGAGATAGAATTCTTGCAGTTAAAAGAGAATACTTCCTCCATTGTTCTGTTTCAGTCCTATATCACAAAATATCATCAGATTATTATAAGTTAAGGTCATTTCCCGAAAGAAAACTAACACAAATAGCTGCCACTCTAACAAAATAGAAGATATTAGATATATCTAATATATAAACCAGGAACATCTTTAAAGTATTCGACTGGTAATTTCTCAAACGGAAATGGAGGATGCAACATTTCGTTGAACAAACTGGTTTTTTTTCTTCCTATAATTGAAAACTTCATTTTCTGAAATGGAGATTGAGGCATTTGAGCCATAGTCTTCTTCAAACCAAAGGACAAAGTTCGATAAGCCAAAGTATCACATTTTACTTTCTTTGACTTAACCAATATGATCAATGAAGAGTAAAAAAGAATTAGCTTTTGATATAATGTTAAACTGCAGAACAGGCTATGTTCTTCCATTTCTTGAAATGTTGTGAACCACAGTTTACTAGATATTTTCACCGCTAGCCTACTCTGAACTAAGCAATAGACATGACACGAAACTGAGGCAAAAACAACAAGGATCAACTCTTGTTAACAACAATTTAACATTTGGACATACATTCTCCAACTATGAACTATAACATCATTTTTTAATTGAAACTCTTCTCTCTTTCTTTTCCTGGTTTCCAAAGAGAGAGGGGAAGGCAGAAACTATGAATAAAATACGAACTTTGAGCAAATATGTACTCACTTTTTCTGGCGTTGTAATAGGACAAAGTAAATTGGATCCTGTAAAGATTCCTGAGTTGAAAGCTTCAGGAATTGCAATAGAATGTAGCCACATAAAGTAATGCTGTGAATAGGATAAAGAAAAGTTTATCACCATGCCTGAATATATAGTATCAAACTGACAAACATTTTATGCATGATACTGATTGAGCGCTGTGAAAGACAATGACAGCATGACCTTCTGATGCCATACAATAATAATACAAACTGAAAAGCAAGATAGTCATCGCCGGTAAAGTTGTTTTATATACAGGAATAAGGGTGTCATACCATCCAAAACATACTAGTAAGACCCCCAAAAGTATTGCAGTAATCCAATTTCATTCCTTGTAGACAACCCAGGACTGATATGATAACACAACACCAAAACATGAGAGCATTGCTTTTTAGAAATAAGAGCAGAGAAACATAACAATATGCAATGCATTCTGGCCAATGTCCTGGAATAAAAAAATTGTTGACAAAGCAGTTGAAAACTAAAGGACCTTAAAGATGCTCCCCAGCAACAAAAAAAAAGAGACAAAACGCGCAACTACAGGTTAGAATTTTATTAATCAATGTTTTGGTTAAACTGCAGGATGACATTCTACAGTAGCATTTGTAACAAGCACTTGGGCTCCTATGAAGTGCAACAGAAAAATCAAATCTCAGCCTAAGGCCAAGGATTAAAAATTACAAACTGTAAGATGCTAGTTTTACTTTAGCAAGGACACAAACGTCAGAGAGTCATATTAAAGTATAAATTTCCAGTTCTCAGCGGCGGAGTTAATGATAGACGGAAGATTTGGAGACAGATCTTAGAGTCTAAAGGCTTCAAGATGAGCAGGACTAGTTCAAAGTACATAGAGTGCAAGTTCAGTATAGCATCACAGGCGATGGATGGGGAAGTGAGGATTGATACACAAGTCATCTCCTAAGAGAGGAAGCTTCAAGTATCTTGATTCTACAATCTAAGGAAATGTCAAGATCGGATGTTGCACGTCGTATTAGAGAGGGGTGGATGAAATGGAGGTTGAACATTCGATGTCCTATGTGATAAGAATGTGTCATTGAGACTTAAAGTAAGTTCTATAGGGTTGTTGTTAGACCAATTATGTTGTACAACATGGAGTGTTGGTCAGTCAAGAACTCGCACATTCAGAAGATGAAAATAGCAGAAATGAGGATGTTTAGATGGATGTATGAGCATCTTAGAAGAGACAAGATTAGGAACGAATAAATACAAGGCAGGGTGGAAGTAGCCTCCATGGTAGACTAAATGCAGGAAGCAAGGCTGAAATGGTTCGTACTAGTCAAATCTCTAACCTCTAACATAGTAGGTATATCAAACTCAAACATTATGTACGAAACTATAGCAAATAAAATGCAATCGACTTCATAATTGAGAGAAAAAGGTTCACATATGAAACATTGAGAAGCTCAAAATTAATCATGACGCTACCCATATTAGAAACACATGGATGTAAGAATCTATCGTCGTTGCTGCCATCAACCTACAAGAATTCATCACACTCATTTCAGATTAATTGGAAAGCAGATGGAGCTAATTAAACTGTATTTTCAAGTCAAAATCTCAATTTTTTTCAAGCTAGTAATTTGTTGTTAATCGTTTTCACAAAAATGAAATCCAAGTAGAATCAGTAAGAAAGAGAGAGAATACGGGGTGATGACGAACGAGAAGCCATCAATGGCGATAGTGTAGATTACGATGCCTGTAACCAAGCATCCCAATATGGGAGACATTTTAACGCAATTGCTAACGCGCTCCCATTTTTGTCTCAACTTCAAAATTAATTTCCTCTATTATTCCTTCATAATGTAAACAACAACGTTCATCTTTCTTCACAAAATTTCCTCTCTTTCATCTTCTAGGCGAAAACAGATTACTCCCTCCGTCCCATTTTATGTGAGTACATTGATTCGACACAGAGTTTAAGAAAGAAATAAAAAAATTTAAAATTTGTGGTTCAAAATGAATGATAGAAATTTGTGTAGATCTAAATCATTTCATTAAGGATAAAATAGAAATTTTATAATCAAATTGTTACTTAATATAGAAATGTGTCATTCTTTTTTAGACTGACTAAAAAAGAAAGTAAGTCACATAAATTTGAAAGAGAGAGTATTATTTTTTTCGTTGATCTTTCTTGACCAGATACATGGATTTTGACTATTAGTTTATTATGCTCTAATTACTTGTCCATTTTTTCTTTTTTTAGTTGTTCTTAATTATTTGTCTATTTTGACAAATCAAAGAAAGGATAAAAAAAATTTACCTATTATACCTTCAATGGTAAAACTCACTATATCAATCATTATTTTCTTAATAAGCGTGGCAATTCAAAAGTGGACGAAGTAGAGGGAGTAACATGTTACCCTGACCAAAAATAACTTTTTTTTTATTAATACTTGACAAGCTCAAAAACCTACACTAACGAAATTGGGCATTTTAAATTGAGAGTGTGTAATTTGATTTTAAGTTTGTCATATATATCATCATCAAAATTAAAACTCTAAGGACATTTCCAATCTCATTCTCTATTTTACTTTCGAAATATAAAGACTTCTATTTTTTTTGACCAATCTAATTCTTTATTTTACTCTCTTAAAAGGAATTTATTTCTATTTCATTTTTACTTTCTTATTTCATAATGTAAATCATTTCCTTTTTTTTTTTTACAATTATCACCATATAATCTTCATGTAATATAAAATTATATTTTGAAATTCTACATTTGATTTAAAATTATGTTTTATTCTAAATATTATAAACTATTAACGAACAATTCAAATAAAAATGAAAT
Organism: Solanum gracilifrons; assembly: GCA_029582605.1. Classification (NCBI taxonomy): domain Eukaryota; kingdom Viridiplantae; phylum Streptophyta; class Magnoliopsida; order Solanales; family Solanaceae; genus Solanum; species Solanum gracilifrons. The sequence continues at coordinate 11,899 of JAJOOH010013399.1, forward strand.
CATTGATAAATACAATTACATAATAAATATTGCATTATCATAAAATTATTTTAATTTTACATAAATATTCAACTTTCAAGATTATTACGTTACTCTCATAAATGCTCTATTAATGCACTATGGAGTTCAAAATACGCAACTTTTTATTCTTATTTTTTTTAATGTATAGCTAAAAATTGTTTAAACTAACAATTTCATTTTGTATCCAATTATTTCATAGACTAATTTACTTTCCCTATTCCATTTTGAACTATTGCATCAAGTATTTTCATGTTAATTAAAAAAGTGTGGTTAAATAATTTAACACTATAACATAAAAGTGGATTGTTTGAATTATCATGTAAATTTTGTGCATTCTTCATAGTGAAAAATAATTATAATTTTAAATTACATATTTAAAGTGACAAATTTTAAAAAAAAAAATCAAATTAGAAAAATTGTTAATTTGGGATGAATGTAGTATACTTATCAATAATATGTTTTTAGATGTTATATTACTTAGAAAATAATTACAAATATTAAAGACTCAATTAATATTCTTATATAATGTAAATAATATTAAAATGATTTTAAATTACATATTTAAAGTAACAATTTTTTTTTTTAAAAAATAATATTAATTCGGATGAAAATAGTAACTTGTCAATAATATATTTTTAGATGTTATATTATTTCAGAAAATAATAAAAACTTAATTAATGATATAATAGAAATAATATTAAATTAATCAAAAAGTGAAATAGAGAGGTGAATAGTAGTTCTCCAAATTATCTCTATAAATGAAGAATAGAAAGTAATACGAAGATGGGTTGAAGAAGACGTTCTCTATTTTACCCTCTAAATATAAAGAATAGAGGGTAAAATAGAGATGGTCTAATGAGGAAATATATTTACATTATTTATGATAGTATTAGACTATATATATATATATATATATATATTTTACCCTTTTACCAAAATACCATGCATTACACAAAAAAAAAACATATTTTGTGATTCGCTCTGTGCATGTAGAAAGCAAATCAATTTTTGAGGGGCATTCAACTAATAGTTACTTATTATTTTAGAATTTCTTTCATTTCAATTATTTTAGAATTTCTTTCATTTCAATTTTCTTCAACAAAAAAAATGAATGATTCTCTGAAATAATAAAAACTCAAATTCATTTCTTTTTTTTTTTGGTTTTACATGTAATTTAGGTGTAACTGAAAATAAGCACAGTAGCAGTTACCAATCCAACACATTATTATACGTAGACGTAGAAAAATACATACAATAAAATCCAACCACCCAATGGAGTAAAAAAAAAAGATGCACTGTTACAATCTTTGTCAAAGCCAACTGCAATACTAAGTGAAATCCTCCTGAGTTTGTCTACCTCCGGTATCTGAAATGTAACAAAAGATGTTTCTCTTCCCAAAACAACACTGAAGAAATCAAATAGTAGTATATAATAGTGGGTACAAAAGAATGGCTATGGCCGGAGAGTTATGATACGGTTGCAGGAATATTAGGTAACAACATGGATTAAGTATGGCACTCGAATTGCTACATCTGCCTTAGCATGCACAGCCACCTCTTTGCTCCGTCTCTGAAACTGCCTCCGGAATGCCTTGGAAGTATCTGTAAAACAGAACAAAGATGCTTTCAGTATATACAGGTCATACATCAGAGATACTTAAGTTTTGAGCTACCACAGAATCCCACAAAGCCTAAAGAAAAACAAAAACATTAAGATAAACTGACGCTACTCCCTCACTTCTTTCTGATCCTATATTCTGTAGTGAATAGACAGTTTCTCCGTTAAGCCAGCATAATCAACTTTAAGATATCACATTATCGTCTCTATTAGACAGTATCAGATTTTTAGGCAGGAAAATTAGTGACACCAAACAAAGTCACTACTAAGTTAGACCTCCCAAACCAACATAAGGTCAGACACAAAATCCGTTGAGCACATCTAGTCGACAACCCTACTTTTTGAGTCAATCATCAAAAGTCAGCCTGTCACCCCAAGATCAAAATCTAGACAAGTTCTCAAAATTTACCAAAATGCATGATAAAATTAGATTCAAAAGTGCTAAGAAACTTCAAACTGAATGGGCTAAAAAGTGTATCACTTCATCTAGTAGAATAAGGTTCATATGCCCGTCTAAGATCAAGAAACAAGACAGAAATAATGTAAGATCATTACACATAAAGAAGGATAAATGGATTTATAAGTCCGTTGATTTCATCAGCATTAACTCAAGGACTGTAGCATTCAACCAGAAATAAAGCTTGAAAAACATTTATGAGTCTATTGTTTTGCAACCGGCGTCTCCTTTGCAAAAGCATCCTATTCTAAACTAGTAGGTCCTAAAATATATCACCCAATCAATCAACAAAGCCCTTATCCCAAATTAGTTGGTGTTGCTGATGTGTATCTTCTATATTCATTCCACTTGTTAGCACTATTTCATTCTTGGGGAAAGGGTCAAAAATACCCCTCTACTTTCATTTATAAGTTAAGTTTTTCACTAGTTATACTATAGGGACAAATATGTCTCTGCCGTTACCAAAGTATGAAAAAATACCCCTCTTTTTAACGGTTGTCCACATGGCCTGACATTTGAGTGAGGTGGATGCCACCTCACCACCAGATTTTTATTGTTTTTCTCTTTCTTCTTTTTCTTTTTCCTTCTCTTTCTTCTTCACAAACTTTTTTTCTTCTTCTCTTTTTCCAATGGCATCCATCACTTTTCCATAGCTATATCTCAATGGCATCTTCCCCAGTAACGCATGAAACTCACCATTTCCTTGGTGCTCTATTTCTTCTCCCTGGAGCTCCGATTTTATATCTGTTCCCTAAAACACCACAATCCTTCTTCAATACCTCACCAAATTTCCATATCCAATAACAGTAAAAGCACTATTATCATTTCCCCCCAAATAGTCATTACTTTTGCTCATATTTATTTTTAATGAAAGGAAAGTTTCTTTCTGTAGCATCTATAACGATAGCCATCAGCGTGTTCATTTTATTTTTCTTTGATATCTATTTTTCAGAGAATCGAACTTCAGACTTCCATTGCCATATACAAGGAAGAGTTTTGGAGTTTTAGTGTTATTCCTTTCCTGAAGGTACCATTTTTAGATTTTATTTTATTATTTTTTTGATAGCAGAGAAATCCGTCTGTGACCCGCCCTCTGGACCAATGATAGCCTTCTAAACTCAGTGCACAATGGGCCCGCCCCTCTACCCTTCTCCACTTAAATACCGAGCTTCGCTTTGCATGGTGTGGGGCTTGAACCTGTGACCTAAGCCACAAATCCTCCACCTTTTGCCACTCGAGCTAGGCCTTGGGGGCTGTACCATTTTTAGATTCTATTTCATAATAGTTGTGTTTGATGCATATGTATCGATCAATGAACCTTCTTTTTTTGTTTTTTTCCTGATTTTTAATTTTTTGGGTTACTGGATTTTGGTATACAGAGAGAACGAGGTTCTTATGAATGAGGAAAAAGGGAATTGGTGAGTTTCATGGGTTATCGGGGAAGATGTTATTGAGGTATAGCTAAGGGAAAGTGATGGAAGCCATTGGAAAAAATAGGAAAACAAAAAAAAAGTTTGTGAAGAAGAAAAGTAAGAAAGAGAAAAGGAATAGGAAGAGAAGAAAAGGAAAAAGAATGAAAATATGGCGGTGAGGTGGCATGCCAAGTGGTGTTGACCTCACCCAAATGTGAGGTATGTGGACAACCGTTAAAAAGAGGGGTATTTTTGCATACTTCGGTGGAAATATTTGGCCCTATAGTATAACCAGGGACAAACTTAGCCAGTAGATGAAAGAAGAGGGGCAAAATTGTCTTTTAGGTAAATTAGGAACTTTCTAAAACTAGAGATTCATCAAATTCTCACACTTATCCCTATCCAAGCCTAATGTAGTTTTTATCAAAAAAAAGTATTTATCAAAAAAAATTTGGAGAATACACTTGACCTTCAATCTCATCGTCATCAATTGTATGAGGGTTTCCAAAGAGATTTATAATATCTTGAACTCGGTGTTTTTAAAAGCAAAAAATGCAATCATATGAAAAGATTCATTGAACTTGAACTGAAAAGTGAGAAGTGAAACGCATCACCAAAATGTAATCAAGATAGCTAACTTTAGCATCTCGCATACAATAATGTGGATATAATCCAACTATCCAAAATTGAGACTCAAGGAGCATGTCACTTCTCATTTGGATCACTTTGTGCATCATAAATTTAAGCACACACTTCTCTGAAGTGCATTGTTTTACTTGTGAAACAATAAACCATTGCTTCCCGTCGTCTCATTGTTTTAAGCGACAAAGCAGGGGCTTTAATGACACAGCCTAAGTACTTAATTCAGCGACTAAGCTTTTGGTTTGGATGCTCAAATCCTTTCGCATGGAACCCAAACATTGGTCAGCCCTTTTGCACAATTATCTTCTCTCTACTTACTGTAATGCTCTGCGCTTCTTTCTTTACTCATCCCATTGAGCCACTTTAAGCTTTTTTCTCTCAACCCATCCCATGGAGTTGCTCTATGCTTCTCTCTTTCACAAATTCAGCCCATAGAATCACTAACATTGCTCCAACCCAATGTTAGCTTGTTGAGCCTGTTAGACTGAGTGAGAGTCCAACATTGGTTGGGAAATGGATTAGTGGTCTTCTTATATAGACTCGGCTAATTCTTCTCTCAAGAGCTATATTCTGAGGTTGAGTTAGGCCCGAGGACCATATCTTCACATGGTACTAGAGCCAAGCCCATCTATACTTGGGCCCCCAATATTATATTCAGCATGCTCCAATTGGCAGTTTGGGCGTGCAGGGGGGTATTAGAGTGGGTTGAAGTCTCACATTGTTTGGAAAATGGGCTAGCGGTCTCCATATATGGACTTGATCAATCCTCACTTCAACAACCAGTCTTTTGGTTGAATTAGACCCAAGGTCGTATCTTCACACTAATTTGCCTCCCCCTACTCGACCTACTCATGTTGAGCCTCCTTTCTCTCTCCCTAAAAACAACAACATACCTAGTATAGTTCCACAAGTGAGGTCTGTGGAGGGTGGGTGTAAGCAGACCTTATCCCTAAAGAGTACCCAAATTGAAAGAAACAGAAAAAGAATTTTCAGTCGATGCGTGTAAACCGTAGAACTGGGTTACACATCTAAGACGGTGTTAAGAGGACACACTTGTTCCTCACTGATTGTACAAGTGTATCCAAGGGGTTCAGAGTTTCCTGGGTCACTGTACTGTTGCCTTAAGGTTTTGGCTTGGATGCTCAAAATTCTTCCACAAACATATAACATTAATTTTAACTAGCTAGTAACTGTATGGATCTTTTGCTACTGGGTAACTCTATTCACCAATGCTTGCACATATTTGCTGCGATTTGAGCTTATATGGTTCTACCCACTTCATAGACCACTAGGCCACACCTTTTGATGCATAATTAGGAATATGTCTTCTTTCACACCCATCTTACATTCAGTAGACCGTTAAAGGAACTCATTTTCTATAGTGTTCATTCTATCACAGTTCACCAAATTTTGTGCCAAATGAGCTATGAGTAAACAGCAGGCAGTGCTGTCCCTGCTCAAGAAGGGGCCTTTCACTCTGTAACAGGTGTTTCTTTGCAATAGTTCCTGGAGAGCAGCAGCCACATATTTCTGTTCTGTAGCTTTACCTGACAGATTTGGTCTTTGTTCACAAACCTGTTTGGGGTAAAGCAGGCCACGGATGTAAGGAAGACCCTAATATGCTGTCAAGGGCAGAAGTCGATAAAAGATACATAGAGGCTCGGAAGACTATTCCTATGTGCATCATTTTGGACAATTAGACTCTGTGGCTGGAAAAAAAAAGTAGATGCTTTGAAGGAAGAATAAACATATTTCCTTTGTAAAGTTTACTGTCTACAAAATCTATATTTTTGATGTAAAAGAAACATTCTAGAGAAGATGTCGCAATTTTTGGGATCGTTGAGTCAATAAGGAAATCATAAATTCTGATCTCTTGTACTTTCCCTGGAACCCTCTTGGTACTGTTTAACCTTATCAAAATAAAAAGGAGTCACAGAGACAAGGATGCAAAGAAGCAGTGTTCAGAGCTATTTCAGATTCACCACCTAAGCAGGATTTATTCATCTCCCTAGCATGATAGGTTGGAACCTTCACAAGAGCTATGGTACAGTCTTGCTCTTCGTCTATATGCGCAATAGATCAAAATTAGTTTCTGCAAAACATCTCTTACAAAAGGCCAACAAACACACTTTCTGATAAGTATTATCCTGCCTACTTATTCCTCTCCTGAGCAATGTTTATGCTATAAACCTTTTGCTGTTTTTCCAAGATTTAAAGTCCTAATCATCAATTGGGTCTACTGGAAAAGACTTTCTTGCAGAACATTGTCATTGCTATGCCGTGGTGAAGATTCATTTCATATTATCCCTGATTTAATATCTTCACAAAAAGAAAAACTGAGATGGACCACAAAATGGTTCTGAAAATAAATCACCTGATATTGGCGTATTCTTTTATACGTAATTTGTTTCTATATCACCAGCACCAAGAAGGTGGTTAGGGTTAACTATAAAATACTATACTGCTTATCTAATGGACTAAGGCGATTCATGACAACTTACATATAATATACAGCAGTGCAGCATCCCAAAGACTCCTCCTAACTATGCTAAAATACTATGCTACTACTCTATCTTTCTTTTTGGCAAGTCAAACACTGATTTCACAGTCTTGTTATCACATTTTCTGCCACTAATGGATTTTAGACTTCAAAATCTTCCCTTACGAGAGATATTCTAATGTCTACTTGTCTAGCCTTCATATAACTCTCTCCTGCATAATTTTCCATGTGATAGTTATCATAAACTAGACATGAAAGTAAGGAGAATCTCTATGATTAAAGAGATATCTTTTGCATGCAACAAGAAGAGAGTTTCTTAGATGGACCTTAGGCAGTTTTTCTTGGAAATGGTTTTTCGAGAACCTTCCCCAAAATGTTATATGGAATTAAAGAAAAGCAAACGTGCTAGTTGTTGTTTCAAAGTTACAATGGTTAGTTTGAACCTAAAATAATTCTTAGCCTGTTGTTTGGTTTATCCGTTAATGATTTAATATGTTTTGCCTTTTTTCTTCTAAAAACTTTTTGAGAAAATAAAACCAAACAAACATTTCAAGTGTGTTTAAAATGACACAAGTCATTTTCCAAGGAAAATCTTATCTTGGAAAATAAATTCTAGTGTTCGATTGATGAGTGAAAAGTACATTTTGAAAACAATATATTAAAGATTAATAATAATCTTAGTAAATCTGAAAGTGTTTTGATGAGATTTGAGTATTAAGATTAATAACAGTATCTTAAGTATTAGCTGAAGCAAGTGATATGAAGTTTAAAGTCCAGATAGTTTTAGGGTAAATCACTTCCGACCGTAAATTAGGGATGTCATTTTTCCCCCATTATATGTTTCTGTCAACTGAATATCAGAAAATGACTTTCTCATGAAAAACATTATCCTAAAAAGTGACTTCTGTCACACACCCTTCCAGAATTTTTTTTAACTCCTAAGTATCCCCTTAATATTAGTTTCATCGTACTCCACTAGCAAACATTCTTGTACATTCGAGGGGTCACATGTTAGAGTAAATTCGCTTAACACCTTCGGGCTCATCCCTTGAGTTAGCTCATCTTATTATTAATGCAAAGCTTCAAGGTATGTAAGCACCATATCACATAAAAGCAACAAACAACAGTGAGTTGTTTATATTCATGAAAATTCACAAAAACTCACATATCCTGCTCGTGCTCATTGGCCAAGGCAGTTTTTGCAATAGACAAGAATGCAGCATCAACATTTATATCCTCTTTTGCTGATGTCTCAAAGTAAGGTATCCCTTTTGAAGTACACCACTCCTTTGCTTTCTTCTCAGAAACCTGTTCAGCATGCAAAAGACAAATCAGTCACAATTATTGCAGAGAGAGAACAATATTGAAGAAAAGGAAACTTCCATAGAGGATCAATCAAGAGCAAGAGGTACACACAATCCAGAGACCATAATTTGAAAAGTCTACCGCTACCATTGCCTTACCACTCGGCTATTTCCACCATCTATATCAATCTTGTTCCCCAGTAATATGAAAGGAAATGTTTTAGGGTCTGGCGGATTAGCCTGCATATCAATAAATTATGTTGGTTAACATGGATCGCAACTTATCTTAGTTCCACAATCAACAAGACAATATTTGCATGAGGAAATGATGATACATTCCAAAGTTATAACAGAAGTAGTCCAATTAAGAATTGAATGTAAAAGCTTATACGTGAAACTCTGTAAATGCACAACATAATCCCAAATCTTTTACCTATCAGGATCTTAAACAGGAAAACAATGCAGGGATTAATTAGTCTCAGAGGCTTTAACTAAGCGTCTCAGAGGCATTTGCTAATTTGTTGATAACATGACTCTTAGCAATGTATAAGCACTAAGCAGTCAGGATACCCTAAGCTACTAAATAAGAAAAATCACTGAACCAAACGAATCCACAGAGAATAATCACCCAACCTGTTTGAGAAATTCTTCATGCCAATTGTCAAGGTTATCAAAGGATCGCATTACATTAACATCATAGACCAAAACACAGCAATCTGCACCTCTATAAAATGCAACCCCAAGACTCTGGAATCTCTCTTGACCAGCCGTATCCCATATCTACCAAACCAGAACACAAACACATTGAGTAAATGCATAATTCCATAAAACATTTTTCACAATATCAATAGCCAAGAAACCCACTTGGAGTGTAACAAGCCTGTCATCAATTTGAAGCTCCTTTGTCACGAAATCAGCTCCAATTGTAGCTTTATATTGCTGACTGAACTTCTTGTGTACATATCTTTGCTAACCGTCAAAGACCCACATTCACAACTATTTTAATTATAAGAAAAAAACACAATGCGCTCCTAAACAGTAATCATAACAAATACACAGTAAATAAAAGAACCCAAAACAAGAATACAAATACATACTCATAAGTTAGCTAAATTCTGAAAACTGAGATACTCTTAAAACCCAATTCATTATTTCAACAAAAAATTAAACTTGACCTTCAACAATTAGCAATGTCGTAGAAAAGGATACTGATTCATTAATGACGTTTTACCAACCCTGTAAACCAAAAAAAAAGGAGAAATTATATTAGCACTACATACTCCAATTTATTTCCCAAATGACTAGCCGGAGATCAGAAATTTCTCAAATTTGTAAAAAAAAAATTGGAAATGAAGATTGAGAAGAGGAAAAGGGATCGTACCCACTATCGCCAAGGACGATAACTTTAAGCAAGGTTCTTCTACGAATAGACATGGCGAAAGAGAAATCAAAAGTGAACCCTGTTTTTTCCCCTTTTGGAATTTGGGAATTTCAAATCTGGGTTGACAATTTTCAGAAGAAAGAAGAAAGAGGATTGTAGAGAGAGAAAGAGAAACTAGAGAAAAGCGGCGCCAATTTCGATATTTTTCAGACACAAAAAAAAATGATTACTTACGAATTCCGACGTAGATTATCTATCGTAATATAAGCATATTAACGGATTAGTGAAATTGTTGTATAGGTATAAATTTTAAAAAGTAAATATGTAAACGACTAGGCGCAATGTATTAAAATTCTGTATTTTTAAAAGTTTTTCTTATTTTATATGGGGTAGAATATGAAATAAGAACATGTCTATTAAGAATAGTAGAAAAAGTTTGATATTAAGAATAATAGAAACATGTGTATTTAGAATCATAGAAAAAGTCTAATAAAAATGTTGATACATTTTTATACACTTATATATGTATTGTTATGCAGGTGTAAAATAAAAAATGTGTACATGTAGGCGCAAGGTGTTGAATTGTATATTTTTGAAAGTTTATTTTATTTTACTTGGGATAGAATATGAAATAAAAATATGTGTATTAAGAATAATAGAAAAAGTCTATTTAAAAATTAAAAAAATCCTTTAAGTAAGAAGCTACTGTGTGACAATTTTATTCATTATTAATCATCGGATAACAATTATTTTATTATTAATCATCATAAAATAATCCTTATATTATTAATTATCGTTTAAATATTTTTATTTTATTTTATTAATCTCTATATAACTTGACGGCAAATCAAGTGACTCGTTAATGTCACTGTGGTGAGCCCACGGTTATTGTCAAGTTAAAGTTGAGAGATACTAACATTATTGCTATTAAATTTGAAGATATATAATTATATAATTGTATGTCTTTTGATTAATCTAGTTTACAAAATCAGTAAATATAATATATACAATATTATTCATCATAAAAATCAATTATCACTCTGAATTATGATAAATGAAAACAAAAACTCACGTTATTTTCTACTTCCATGAAAGAGAAATAGAGAATATATGAAGGTAATTGGGGTAGTTGTGATGACAGAGGTTTGTGGTGTTGTAGTCGATGGCGCAATAGTGATAGTTAATTGTGATGATGGAGTTGATTAATAATAGTAGGTGAAAGCGACTGAAAAATGTGGTAGTTGATAATGGTGTTGGTGGTGATTGGCAATGGTGTACCCTAATTGCGATGGTGGAGGTAATTGGTAATAGGAATTGCTGCAATGGTAATAGTGGTTGAAGGTGATGACGACAGCGTCAACAACAGTGGATATAATGGTAAATTAGTAGCAATTAATAATATTGGTTAGCAGTGATGATGTGATAGCAAATGTGGTTGGTCGTTAGCGAACAATGGTGATGGTTATAATGACAGTTGATGATTGATGGTTATGGATAAAGTGATGATAAAATTAAGATTTGATTCGAGATCTTAATAATTAGGACATATTCGGACCAAATAATTTTAATAGAAATAAATGTACTTAATGATCTTAGATTCAAACCCCTATTAAATACAAAGAAATAAAACCTAATTAATATGTAACCTCCATAATAATTGACAAATTTGTCATCGCTAATAAATTACAGAAACAATATTTCTTTTATACTATCAATTTATATATAACTTATAAGTTATTGAACAATAGATATTTTGTAAGTATAAATAAAATAACAACTAACAACATAATAATATCTCTATATTACACATGATTATGTACCACAAGTGAGTGATTAAAAAATACTTATATTTTCTTCCTATAAATATAAATAATTGTACATAAATAGAACAACAAACAATATTTCTTATAAAATTAATAAAAGTCTTGATTATTCTCCTCAAGAAGATCAATAGGAAGAAGATGATTCATTCAAAAAGTTGTTTGCTGGCTTTTCATTGTAGTAAATGATAAAGGGACTTTCATGATTGTGTTTTCCTTCATATGTAGTCATCAAATATCTTGAATCATTTCCATCTCTTTCTACCTTTTTCTTTACTTTGCAATCTCCACTTGAACACTTGTAGTAATTCCTATTTAATTTCCCCAATTTGTAAACAAATCATTAGTATATTTTTACCTTTTTTTTCATCCCATACTTCAATTTCAAATAAGGTTGTGACTTGTGACGACTATAAAACAACAGTATTTTCAGTATAATCCTACTATAAGTGAAGTTTGAAAAACGTAGAAAGTATTGCGGGGTAGAGAGAGTGCTTTTGATAAACGTTCAACTCAAACAAAGTGTAATCAAAGCAGAAATGAAAGAAAAATAACGACAATAAAATAGCAAGATAATCAAATCAAGCAACAAAATAAATAAATTCTTAAAATTCACGTCACGTCACTTCAATTAAGTCCATCTCGGTGCACTATTATTCGATTTATATAACAATAATATATATTATACAAGTTCTCTATATTTTCAATTGAAGTACAAGTGTACAACTTTCAAAACATATTTAAAAAGTACTCCTGATGAACCAAAAAGCTACTAATAATGTAACATAATTAAAATTTAATTATATTTAATTAAATATCATTTATATTCTATTTTTCAATCAGGTTTACATGAATTTCAAAAAATTGTAAGTCTTTCTATCCAAATTCCTTTCGTGTGATTTAGGTAAGTTACGAAATTAATAAAATGAATGGTTGTCAAAGTAGGTCAAAAGAATCTAAAATATATTGGAATAAATTTGAAGGTAACCGACAAAAATAAATGCATCATATATCTGCATAAATTAATGGTGGACTTACTAGTCAAGTCTTCAAGATACCCATTGTAAATTAACAAGTAGATCGTCAAGAATATTTTCTTTTTATTCTTCAAGTTCGTTTGGATTAGCTGATTATAAATAACTTATCAATTTAAAGTATCAAAAAATATTCTTAAATATTAAAGATTTGTTTGTTACGAAAAAAGATATTTGTTTTGAAAGATGATTTGTAGAATGATTCTAGTTCATAAGTGAAGGCGTGAAGCACTATTTACTCATGGCCAATGATATCTAGGAAATAAGTGAATTTTTTATTTATTTTTTGTGTTAGCTATGTAAATAAAAAATATTATTTTAAATACGTTTATATATAATCTAGATAAATATTATGGGGATAGGGATAGGGGTGGAGGTAGTGATGGGGTAGTGGGGAAAGAGGATACAAGGATGAGGACGACGAGGCGTATTAACAGGTGGGTAGATATATTAATCAATATAAAATGTTACTTGTGAAATTTATTTTCTCTATTTCATAAAAAAAAAATAAGAAACTTATTTGCTTAAAGAAAATATTATTCAATAATTTTAACTAATCTAGACATAAAAAGGAATAAAAAAGATTTTATAAACTCACTTTTTTTTATAAATAAACAACTATTTATTTGGATAATAAACATATGTTTAGATTTTTGGGGATGAAAGAACATTTTCATAATCATGTGACTCAATAGAGCAGTCTAATTAGACCATAAGATATAGGACCACTATAAATTATATATTAAATATATTTTCTCAATCTATACATTTTATGTCTCTTTCTCTCTCTAGATAGGCCTACTACAGAAAAAAGTTGAATTTCAATCAATTAGTTTGAGATTTACTAATTGTATGTTTAATAAGTAAACATATATCAAAGGCTTCTAGCTAGCACCCAATAATTGGCTTTTGTTATATTTAGTGTTTCTAAAATAATCCTAGAATATATATCTTTCTAAAATAGTCCACCTTTAAAAGCAAATATAGTAAATTATAAATAATACATAAAATAGAGAATCAAGAAATAATTAAGACTTAATTTGAGCCAAAACATTATAATTTATTTAATTGATGTAAATCTAAGAATCTAAAATAGTGTTTACCTTAGATTTATGTTAGTTTTCACTTTCTTTTTCCCATATTTCCTCCATTTGTATCCATCATCCAAGGTCTCAAGTTGTGTCTTTGTTCTAAAAGCAATTGCATGTTTTTCACCTTTCTTTTCTTTCTCAATCCCCATGCTTGAATTTCTTTAGAAAAGAAACAAATCAAAATCAAACAAACAAGTAAATAATAAATAAATAAATAAACCATCAAAATCATTGATATAATTATCAATACTTATTATAATTACTCTGTCTACTTATTATAGAGATGAAACTACAACTTCGATTTCAGGTTCAACAAAACTCAAAAGTTATAGCTAGATCCACTTTAAGTATAAATAATTAAGTCAGAATCCAATAGCATGCATTTTTTACTATTCATAATGGTAAACTCAAAATCTTAACTCCAGCTTTGTCTACGTAATTCAGTGACTTACTCATGATTCATGTGAACATGTGTTGGTGTGGCATCAAATGAACTAGCAGATGATGAGTTTCCACTAGTACTATAGGTACTAGTACTTATCTCTTGTTGCATGAAGGGATTTTCTGAATAAATTGAAGCATTATTGTAACTATTATTTGAGTAATTGGAATAATATTCTTGATCACCATCAACTAACAAATCAAGAAATGAAGTGTCATAATCTTGATACTTATTATTATTACTATTGTTATGGCTATAATCTTGATTCATGTTGATGAGAGGATCATGAAAAGCAAAAGAATTAGGGTTTATAGTTTGATAATGTTGATGAGAAATGACATTTGTTGTTTCTTGGAAAGTGGAAGAGGCAAACATGGTCTAATATTATTATTTTTAAGAAGAAAGACTTTAGAGAGTCTTTGATAGAATATATGATATATGTGGTTTGTGTTGATTATAAAGTGATATATACTATGGTTTTATATAGTCTATTTTAGATTGTGGTGAATCTTTGGCTTGGGCTTGATGAGCTTTCTTACCACCTTCCTAGTAGTATCTATGGAGTTTCTCAAGTTACTTTTTTTTAGTGTCATTCATCTTATGTCATCATATGACGAAATAACTAAATAGAAGTAGGATCTTTGTTCTAATTTATGTGATACAATTTGACTTGAACACGGAGTTTTTTTAAAAAGGAAAAATTTTCGAAATTTGTGATCTAAATCATAGATATATATATGTGTGTGTGTGTGATCATAGACCATTTCATTAAGGGTAAAATAAATATTTTAAATTTAAATTGTTAGAGTATTAATTATAGAAATCTATTATTCTTTTGGAACTGATTAAAATGAAAAATGAGTCATATAAATTGAAAAGGAGAGAAATCAAATTCGGAATTATTTTTTTTGTCCTTATTGAGTAAAAAAGTATACTAAAATTATATTTGGACATACAAAAATCTTCTCTTTTTTTTCAAAGAACATTTTTAAACTATGTTTTGTTAGTTTTGAAGATGAGTAATTCAGGTGAAAAATTCCCCTTACTTACGAAACTATGATTGTATTTATAAATGAAAAACGCATGTCTAACATAATTTTACTTTTAAGTTGAATATTTTTATCAAATATTACTCAATTCATATTTGCACGCTTACTTACTTGTTCAAATATTTTGAAAAGTTGAAGATTTTACTGAAATGAAACTAGTAATTTAGTTGAATAAGATACACTTTCATTAAGAAATTCTAAATATATCACTTGAAATTCAAATAGTGAAAAATATTGTACTAATTATGAGCAAATTAACTAGGACTTGGAAATATTAAAATATTATTTATGTCTAAAGGGATTTTAAATTAGTAAAAAGGGATATGAATATATACCATTAATATTAGAATTTGATGCTTTATCCCGTTTACACAAATATAGGTTAGTCATCTAATAAGTGTCATTCTACTTGTGTCATTATATGATGAAATAATTAAAGAAACAGGGGAAGTTTGGAATATTTTTTGTCCACAACTGATTACAAAATTATTATGTCATGGACTTAAATTTGCTTGATAAATTATTGTTTTTTTTTTTTTCCATAATTGGTTTAAAAATTATTATGTTATACTTGATAAGTTATTATTTTCTTGTGATCGATATATAAGTAAAAATATATTATTTTAAAATATTTGAATATAATTTAGATACATACTATGCAAGAGATGGGGGCAGGAGTATGTGGTGCTGGGTATAGGGGGATAAGGGATGGGGTAAAGATAAAGTGTGTTGGAAGGAACAAGACACAATCGCAATGAAACATCACAAACTACTTTTTTCACATTTCATATTATTTTTTTTGTAAAAATTATACAAATCTCATAGTTTTAAGAGCTAATTACATTTTATCCCTGTTCTATCCTAAATTACAAAAAATTCTTAAATTTATAGGATCTCGATCGGATACATCAGGAGGGATATATACGGGAAGAGCGGAATGTATCCAATAAGGGATAGAGATGTATACGAGAAGAGATAGATGTATCCGACAGGAAATACACGGACCATGGTGTATGTAGACTGTAGTATACAAAATTTGGGCTCAAATTCACAAGAGAGTCGACTGATCTGGTACGACTGGCCCAGCCCAATCATATTAATAAGAAAAATATTGCTTTTACATTTTACTCTCTCCGTTTCTTTTTAATTGTCATGTTAGTTTTTAGAGAGTCAATATGACTAAATTTTAAATTAGATTATATTAATTCATATTTTAAAACAAAAATTCAGATATCCAAAAAATATATGAAAAATACTACAAATTGCTCCATATCAATATGGTAAAAAATTATATCTTTAAATGTTAGTCAAAGTCCATATTGTTTGATTCTCGAAAAGGAAACTATGACTAAAACAACGAAGAGAGTACTCCCTCCATCCGCTTTTAGTTGTCACGATTTGCTTTTTTATATTCAAACTATAAGAATTGAATCACATTTTACGATGTATTTTTCATCATATTAATTTATAAAAACTTACAATTTATAGTACTTTTCGTATAGTTTTTGAATATCTAAATTTTTTTTAAAATATTGAATTAATGTAATTTAATTTAACTTTGAAATTAGTCAAATTGACTTTTAAAAAATATGACATGATAATTAAAAATGAGTGGAAGGAGTATTACTTAAAAATGAAAAAAATAAGAGATAATTGACCTTCTGCTAGCTGTTCTGATCAATTCTTTGTCATAAATTGACATTAGTTAATGATAAAATAAACTGAGCTTATCCAGGCAACACACATTTTTGACTTTACTGATCAATTGTTGAAAAAAGAAAGAAAGAAAAAATCAACTCTATTTACTTTCAATTGAAAAATTAAAGTCCAAAATGAGTCATGACATATGTCACTAACATATCAGAATAATCTTTTATTTGTGTTCACTTGAATATTTCTATTCATGTTAGTTACTATTATTTTTATTTTATGAGCATTTTATAGTGTTATATTATTGTCTTGTCGCATTAAATTATTGGAAAAGATATATGATTATTTTATAAACATTTTCCTATTAGTTAAATCAAAAACTAACAAAAAGTATTTTATTAATTTGACTATTGAGTAACATATTTTAAAAAATCAAAAATCAATAAACCAAACTGATTATACATAAAATCAAACTTGAGTGATCCACACCTCTGTGTATTTTTTTTTAGAGAGATGATTAGGCCATTACTCCATGTCTCCATCGGTATAATTTTCAACTTAGAATAATATATTTGGTCAATCAAATAGTTTACTGCAGGATGGAACAATCATTATTTCAAGCGTATGACCGAATTTAGTTGAACTAAAATATAATTTGTATCCTATTATAGAAGTTTGGAATTGGACACAATAATAAATTGTTGTAGTACGCTTTGAATAATGTTTGTTAATATAATATTGTTGTATCAATTGTTTATTTTTAAATATTAATACCTCTTGAAAAAAAATCTGTGTTTGCCACGATATAAATAGTAGATATATGATATAGCAATATTTTGACGCACATTTTGACTTTACTAATCAACTACTCCATTTACTTTCGAGTTGAAGTAAACTTAGTTGACATTTCAATAAAGAAAAACCAAGTCTCATGAGTGTGAAATATGTCATCAAGATGAAAGAAGAAGTTAAAGGGACAGAGAGCAAATGTGCGTGCATGACTTTTTAGAAAAATCAAGAATTATTTTCTTTTATATATTTTCAATTTTTAGATAGATATAATAAACATACACTTCTAGAAATGGTGGATTTCTTCCGATCACGAATTAATGAGAAATTTGTGTTATAAAATATAATTTTTTCATCCAGTAGCTCATTGTGTAAACAAATCTAATTATTTTTTTTCAAGGTGAAATAACTATTTTTCTCTCTCTCATTGATTCAATATAATTAAGATATCTACGATAAATAGTCATCACACATTTTTCACTAGAAAGTTTCAATGAAAATATAGTACTTTTTTTAGTAGTAATCCCAATAAGCAGGGCTAGAGCTAGAGGAGTAGAAGGAATCATTTGAATTTCTATGGTCCAAATATATATATTACTATCTAATAGAGAGAATCAGGCAGCAGATCGTCAAAACGTCTGCTTGTGTTGCGTGTTTATATGTTCCCCTTGGCTGCCACTTCTTCATTTAATTGCTATATGTTCTTTATAAAATAATACTGTACTAAAAAACTGCTATACGCTGCCTCTTATGGGCTTTATTTATATTTTATATTTATCATATTTATTTTTGATTTTATTATAGTTAATTTTTGAAATTTCAATTTTCTCATGTTTGGTTGGGTTAAATGGTTTGGAAAATGTTTTTCAAATCAACTCATTTTCCTCAAATTTAAGGAAAATGATTTCCCTTCAAAACTTATGGAAAACATTTTCCAAAACTCTCTTCCAACTTCAAATTACAATTACTTTTTTGTTGAAAAAATCATTTTATTTTATCCCTACCCCGAACCACCCCCCCCCCTCCCCCAAAAATAAAATAAAATTTTAAAGCTTGTTTTTAAATTCAATTTTTTTACCCCACCCTCACCCCTACCCCCACCCCCTCCCAAAAAAATATTAAAAATTATTTTTAAAAGAT